>JAIPRL010011825.1:0-12914 GCA_025469235.1 Pemphigus obesinymphae
TTAACTAGTTATATAATGAATGTTTTAAAGAAATACAACTTATCCAATAAAATAGTTGCTTTTTCGGGTGATAACTGTAATACGAATTTCGGTGGTGTTGCAAGAAAAGGTATAAAAAATGTTTTTGGAACTCTCAACGAAAATTTAAAAACTAATATGTCAGGCATTGGATGTGCGGCTCATATCTTACATAACGCAATGCAAACCTGTATGGATATTTTGCCAATCCACATTTAATCTATAGTAAATAGTTAATAAGATTTCAATATTTTCATATATACACAATCCGAGTGGAGCAATTCATAGAATTTTGTGATTTTGTAAATTTCGAGTACAAAAATATTTTTGGTACTGTTAAAACACGATGGTTATCTTTGCTACCAGCTGTTACTAGAATTATAGATTTATTCCCGGCATTAGAAACGTATTTTTTAACTCAAGATAAATGTCCTACAATTTTGAAACAGTTTTTCGATAACCCTGTTTCTATTGCATGGTTATATTTTATTCAAAGCCAATTGAAAGTAGTTTGCGACACAATAACGAGAATCAAAATCGACAATATTTCAGCGAGTGAAGTGTATGAAGAACTGGAAGTGTTATGTGGAAAAAAAAGGAATAGGCAAAGCCAACAATTTTTTACATCATTTTTGAAAACCTTGATAAAAAAAAGGATATACAGCAAAAATAATTTTTTAGAAAATGTTGATGGTTTTTATAGTGTTTTCTTATCTTATGTAGAAAAATGGAGTTGTCATTTTGAACCATTTAAAATTTTAAATCTCAAATATTAGATATTCCTGCTTGGGCAGACGTTCAAGAAAGTCTTAAATATTTATTTAAAAATAAAAATCTCAACCTGAATTGGAATGTGGATGAGGATAAGTTATTTGATGAATATAATCATATAGTTCATGTGATACAAGTTAAAATTGTAGAATGGAAAAATTGTTCAAAAAAAGTCACAGAAAATGGTGTGATGTATTTAAGACACTAGAAAAAATGAAATTTCTTTCAACAACTTCTAAAAAATTATTGAACTCATTAGCTATTCCTGGAACAAATGCATCTGTAGAAAGAATATTTTCAATAACAATTGTATTGTGGACGGATGAAAAAAACCGTTTTAATGTCGAAACCATTAGATCGATAATTATTGCAAAACAGCACTTTAAAAGCTTCACCTGTTCACAATTTTATGAATTTCTTTTGAAGCACCCAAAATTGTTAAATTCAATAAGTTCTTCAGAAAAGTACGAAAAAAGAGTGGAAAGTGTGGAAGAAGAAATATCAAATTCATGAATAATGAAGATAGCTGATGGTGTAATTTTCCTAATTCTTGTTAAAAAAAAATGTATTGTTTAATACTTTAATAGTAAAAAGTAAATTTTTCTAATTGTTTAAAAAATTATATAATAGTTTTGAAATGCAACATTGTGTTGTTTAATTAATAATAAAAAGAAAATATTCCTAAACATTTAAATAATTTAATTATTTAGGTTAGTTTACTCAAAAAGGGTACTTTTTAGTAGTTTACTTTCTATAGTTGTGTGCATATGTGTAAATTTATATGGATGAGTGTTTTTTTTTTTTGAGGGGTGGGGGATAACAACTGTCCCGTTTTTTTATTTTCTTAATATGGTCACCCTACTGTATACAGTTAAAATATATAAAAATCAGAAAATCGAATATCTTATCATAGTATATATTATATAATCTATAACAAAATATCTTGAAATTCTTTACAAACATTAAATATGCATACTATATAGTAATGTTCGGAACGTTCATTTAAAAATAGAATTCGTTCACGTTCACGTTCACGTTCAATACGTAAAAAATGAACTTGTTCACATTCACGTTCAAATTTATTTAAAAAGAACACTTTCACACTCACGTTCTTTTAAAAATTAACGTGTTCATCTAGCTGTTCATTTTAATTAATTAATTATTAACAAAATATAAATTTTTCTTATATATATATACTAAAAAACTAGGTACTGATTTATAGAAACTATCGTTTTCATTTTGTGGTGGACCCAAGGAAATTGGACTTTTGAGTATTATATTTAAATTTTATAAGGTTTTTAGCAAAATTTTAATATATTTTAATTTAATTTGAACAGCCTGAAAATCGTTAAAATTCCTTAAAATGATGAACATCGTTAACGTTCACGTTCTATTTAATAGAAACAAGTGGCGTTCTCGTGTCGTTCACAAAATATTAACTTAAACGCATGAACGTGCGTTCATGAACGACGTTCTTTACAAACACTGCTATATAGTTTATAGCAAATATATAAATAAATAACTTATAAATTAAAATTGTACCTAATAGAAAATAAACAATTATAAAGACTACAAACATTTTATAAAAAGAATCCAATACAAATAAATAAAATTTTAAACTTATAAAGATAACAAAATATATTAATAAATTATAGAATTTGAACGAAGAGACTAATTTATTGTTTTTACAATAATATATGTAGAGAAAATTTAATGAAAATGTACCTTCTAAGCGTTAATAAAAACTACATCTACCTAAAATTATTGTTATAAATAGAAAAAATCTAAAAAAAATCTAAAATTTTCAGCAAATATTTACTATAACATAATATTGACGTGATAAAAAAAATTTTATCAATTTCGCTACCTAATTCACAATAAAATTGAAAGAAAAGGAAAACTATCGAAATTAATGGAAAATGATTAGGTATAAATCAGAAAATAATAATACCAAATTTCTCAGAATTATTTTTGAATTAAATACCTAGATATTTCATACAACTGTCCTAATAGATTCAATATCAGATAATTGCTACAAATTACAAATGTATACAAAATAATAAAAAAATAATTTTGGGTGACCTTCCCGATGTCTCGGGAACGGCTTGGGCTAGGGACTTAGTTTTCGGATCCACAAAGATCCACAAAACAAAGGATCAAAATATAGGCAAGTCTTAAATAAGTTTTAAGTACCTATGTATATTTTAAAACTCATTAACATGTTACATACAGTTTTTAGTGTAGTATGTAATCGGACGAAAGAAAAATTCTCGATGCGAGTCGCGGAGATACCAAAGAAATAAAATAATTTATATGGGACACAATCATCAAGGTCTACTATTGGGTATTGGTATGTACATACCATTTTTTAATAAAATTAAACTTTCCATATTATATAATGTAGGACAAAATGTAATATGTTTTTTTTAAATATAGGTCTTGAAATATATCGATCTTAGCGTGATGAAACTACGGTGAGGGGAAAAAAATTCAAATTCAGTTGGATGCGTAGTTTATAACGCGATTGTCGACGAAACAATCTAGAAATCGAGGAATCTTCTGCCTCATGTACCCAATAAAAACGCTTACCACACGGCCTACATTACTCTACCTTATGAACATGAAAACATTAACTATGGTTGACGTGGAGTTTAATTCTTTTGAATTTGACAAAAAATTTCATATGTTTAATATAAAAATATAAATATTTGACTAGAAAAACTGCACTCTAAGGAATAGTAAATATTCTGATCATTAATAAATTATCCATAATCTATATAATGATAATCGGCTGATAACAGTATAAATAGTATAATATATCTACATTACTCCCCAAAACTCCTAAAAGTAAATATTCAGGATAGAAAATTATATTTTAAAATATCCAATTTGGTTATTTAATCTAGAACATCTATACATTTGTACCTAGTTTAAGAAGATATGACGTGCCTAACTTAAGATACCTTGAGACTTATTCTTGTGATATAATATAATAGAGTATATATTATAATATAATATCAAATAATATATATTATATATATACATATATATATATATATATATATATATATATGTATATATAATATATATATAATGTATATATATATAATCACTTCATAGTGGATGCCCACATCACAAAAGATGTATCATACTATTTAAACATCACATTCCTAGCTCCAGACTGTTTGGTTCAGCGATCAGTTAAATATAATATATACTATAGTGTATCATCTATCAATGTTCGTGAAGTTCTATCATGTTGACAAAAAATGTATTTATCGTGTCATAACAAAATAAATAAAAACCACGTATACAATAACATAATATACACATTACCTATATATAAGTTATTGTGACATTTTTCATCAATAATTGACCTATATTAGTAGGAGGGATTTTTTAGTGTGCTATACACCTCTATCCATCAGATATATCCCGAGTATTCTACGAATATAACCAAGTGCACTATGACAATTATTCCAAAAAGAAACCCTCCCTTCCAGCTCCCATTTAATGTTAAATATATTCAGAATAGCCAATAATATTTTTTGATATTTGCCTTAGGAAGCCCTCGAGAATTAACAAATTCAGTTTGATAAGATGGAATTTTAAGAAAAATCTCTTGAGTTGAATTTTTTTTTTTCGAGTGGACTACACTGACCTATGTTATTGATGACGCTAAACCAAATTATATCACATTAGAACAGTGTACCCAACACTAATAATTTCGGAGTTATAACAAAATAAAATAAAAATAAAGATCTGTGGTTATAATATGATATTATACACTAATCTAACCCTCTATTATCCATCAGCAGTTCTACGAATATAACTAAGTGTACTATAACAATTTCAAAAAATAACGTTCTTTTAGCTCTCAAATATTGATATAAGTGTTCAGAATAGCAAATAATATTTTTTAAATATTCATCCAAGGAAGCCCATCGCGATAAGTTTGAACCCGTTCGGTTAGATAATCTTGGTACATTTGTACCTAGTTTACCCAGATATAACCTCACTAACTCAAGATACCTCGAGAGTTATTCTTGCGATATAGCAACCTGGTACATTAAACGGTAAAATAATAGGGGATAAATACCATAAGATCTCTTCATAGTGAATGTCTCTATCACAAAAGTTATATCATACTATTTAAACATCACATTTAAAACTCAAGCAGTTTGGGCTATGCATTGATTTATTTGTCAATAGGATATCAGTGTTTGGTTACATATAACATATATTGTATATATAATTATAGTGTATTTTCTGTCATTTTTCGCTAAATTCTTTCATTTTGAAAAAAATTCTTATTTATCGTTCTGTAATAAATAAATAAATAGAAACCGCGTGCAATTTTTTTTTTATTTTATTTTATTATTTTGAAATATGATTTAGCTTATTCTTCGATTATTTGTAACATTATTACTTACGTTGACCCTCGGCAGCATCTGTAAAATCAATTGATTTTTAATTTATAAACCATAATTATTGAATAAATATAATTTAAATTAGGATATTTATTAGTAATTTAAAATAAATACTAATATATATTTTAAAAATCAGATATTAAAAGAAAATATATGCTGAGAGTATTAAAAAAAAATTATAAGTAACAACTAGTTTCGACCGTATGACATCATCAGGTTAACTATATATTTATTAGAAAATTAGTATTTTTTTTTTCGGCTTTACAATCCATTGAGGATTTTTACCGCCAAAATTACCTCCTCCCATTTTTCTCTATCATACGCTATAACTTGCTAATCCGTCCCATCTTCTTGGGCTACCGCATTCCATATCTCATTTATGCTGTCTATCCATCTTCTTGGTGGTCTTCCCCTTGATCTCCTCCCCGCTAACGACTAAGTCATTATTTCTTTTATTAGACATCCGTCTGCTCGCCACGTATGTCCGGCCCATTGCATTTTTATACTTTTAATAAATTGCACAATATTTTCCTTTTTGTATAAGTTTTCTAGCTGGGCATTCGATCTCAATTCCCATTGTTGTGTTTCGGTATTATATACTGAACCATGTATTCTTCTTAGGATTTTCCTTTCAAATCTTCTTAGTTTCTCTTCGTCACCTTTAATTGTGGACCATGTGGTACATGCATAAGTCTGTACTGGTCTTATGTAGCTAAAATAAAGTTTTTCTGTGACTTTATTTGATATAGTTTTTGATTTAAAGAGGGTCTTCATTGCGAAATAACATCGATTCGCTGCATTTAGCCTCACATTTATTTCTTTTTGCATAATATTTTTTTGTTTAAAGTTACTCCAAGGTACTTCAATTCTTTAACTTGTTCGAATTCATTATTTTTCACTTAAAGGTTGGAGCTATCCACTGGTCCTCTCGTTACTACCATGTATTTTGTCTTCTCCGCATTTAGACCGCTATTAGACCCATATTTTTACTTGCCTTTATTGATTTCTTCATATTCGTTTGAACTTCTGTTCGAGTATTTCCAATGATTATGATGTCATCTGCGTATGCTAGTAGTAGCCCTCTATCAAGTGACCATGCTTCTCCGTTTGACATTTCTCGGACCACACTTTCTAATGCCATGTTAAAATGTATGGGTAACATGGCATCCTCTTGTCTTAGTCCACTTTTGATTTCAAAAGCCATAGACAGTTCATTCCCAAGTTTTACCCTACTATACGTTTTACTGTTGCATAGTTTTACCATTTTAATCATTTTCATAGGGATGTCAAATGCCCTGAGCGCCTTCTCCCTGTCTACGCTATCATAAGCCTGTTTTAATCCACAAATACCATATGCAGGTCTTTTGCGTATTCATAGTGCTTTTCCATTAATTGTCTCACTACAAATATATGGTCTGTGGTTGACCTTCCTTTCCTGAATCCACTTTGGTATTCCCCTATAGCTTCTTCAACGTATCTCTATAATCTCTCTAATATTATTAATGATAGGACCTTGTATCCTGTATTTAATACAGTTATCCCGCTGTAGTTTTTACTTTTTCTCTGTCTCATTTTTTTAATATTGGGCAGATAAGTGTTTCATTCTACTCTCTGGAAGCCTTTCTTCTTCCCATATTTGTAGAATTACCGAATGTAGTTCCTTTTCTATTTCTTGACCTCCTATCTTCCACAATTCTGAGTTAATCCTATCTTCACCTGATATCTTATTATTTTTCAGGGCGTGTATTGCCGCCTTTGTTTCATCCAGACTAGAGGCAAGTACTTTCTGGTCTACTATATAATACGCTCTGATTTCTTGGTTATTGTTTTCTTGGTTATCACTGGTACTTTATTTAGTAATTCTCTAAAATACTCTTTGAACTCGTTAACTATCATTTCTGGACCAGATATCAGGGCACCATTTTTATCTACTGGGGATAATAAATGCGGAAGAAAGCCAGATTTAATTGACTTGCACCTCTTAAAGAATTCTTTTGGATTGTATTTATATCTTTCAATCTCTTCAATCCTTGCTTTTTCTGACATTCTTTTCTCTTTTCTTATCAGTATTGTCACTTCTTTCTTTTTGATTTCAAATTCTCTTATGTTTTCAGGTGTGGGTATCTGGATTGCTTTAATTCTAACATTGTTACGTTCCTGGATTCCTTTTCTACAACGATTGTTGAACCATTTATTTCTTTTTAGCCTTTGTATGAATTGCACTACGCTCTCGGCAGTTTCTATTTGATTTAATTGAAATTTTAAACATATCCCATTTGTCCTCCAATTCTTCGATACTAGTACTATTTTTTGATTTTAATTTTTCGTTTACTGTTGCCTGGTATTTCTTCCGTATTTCTTCTTTTTTAAGCTTCTCGACGTCGAATTTTCGAGCTGCTTTTAATTTTCCTTCACTATTCCACTTTACTGCCATTTTCCTTTTAAAAACTCCAATCACAAAATAATGGTCCGAATCTACGTCCTCTATAGCTTTTAACATTTGTAATATTTGATTTGTATCTATTACTTATTAGTACATGGTCTATTTGACTGACGTATCTGCCACCTGGCAATATTCATGTATGTCTATATATATTCATTATGGGGAACTGTGTGCTACTGATATTCATTCCTCTACTTATAGCAAAATTTATTAATTTTATCCCATTATCGTTATTTCTTTGGTATAGACTTTGTTTCCTTACAACGGGTTTGTATATTTCCTCCTGTCCTATTTGGGCGTTTAAATCTCCTATTATTATCTTAACGCAGTGGTTTGGTAGAGTCGTATGTACTTTCTAGTGAATCATATAAGATATTCTTTATTTCTTCATCTGTCGTTTCTGTAGGAGCGTACGTGCAAATTATTACCAGATCATGATGTTTCATATTTATTCGTATGTAGCATATTCTCTTATTTACTACAACTAACTGTTTCAACTACTTCTGATAGCATTTGGAGGGCTCCTGCATTGTATAAAGTTCTCACATTCCAAGTTTCAATCCTTAATCCATATTATCCAGTCCGATTCCAATGTTCATTATCCATAACTCTGTCCCGAGGCTTTTGTTTTGGTTTCTTAACAAGATATTTTTTTTTCAGTGGCGGGTTGTTAGCCCGCCGCCATACCCCCACATTGGAGGACCTATCTAGGCCAACCAACAAAGATCAGCCCAGAGCTCGGGGCCCCGGGTTCGCCACACCCGTAATACTAATAACATAGTATCCCCCTGGAGGAAGAAAATTGGTATAAATTATAAAAAATACCTGATGATTACGTACGTCGAAACTTCTTTTTACTTATAAACTTCTTTTAAATACTCACGACATATATTCATTTTTTATATAATAATTTTATTTATATATAAACATAAGTTATTATTTTTTATTAAATATATTTCTTTTTATTCTTAATTATTGAATATACTATATAAATTATTTGTGATTTGTATAGGTTTGGTTTTAATTTAGTTTGAGACAAATGAATAAATACAAAACCAACCCTTAATTTAGCTCCTTAATTTCAATCAGAATTTCGTATATTACTTATTTTTCACGGTTGTATATAAATTTTAATTGTTATAAGAAACTCATAGATTTTACTTTATTCTATTATTTCCATTCGGTTATTCAGGTATAAATTCTCCAAATGTAGATTTAGATACCGTTTACATAGGCTTATAAATAATATAACTATGCATTTATATAGATTTTTTCTAAAAGAAATTTAGTTGATGAAACGAGGGAATTTTATTAGATGATTTTACATTAAAACAAACAGGCATTCTAGGACCTAGGCCATGTTAAAATTATGTATATGATTAGCAAGGAAATGTACTTTGTATTGTTAATAATTTGTAACAGCGATTATAAAAAAATATCATTTAAAAATTTCATACACATTAATCGGGCCGGGTACAAAAATTAATAATTTATATTGTCTGGTTACCTACTCACCTAAACCTTTGACCTAAACCTGATTTGAATGCGATAACATAAAATATATAATGCGTTGTTCGTAAGTGTATACTGTATACTTAAAATTCTATGGTGTGGTTCAATGGGTGTACCTATCGGTGTGTGGTTAAATAAATATAAGAACAAATTGTAATATAATAATGATTGCATTTATTGCTGGTGACACTATAGATTATGACCCCTCTATTCTCCTAAAGGGCTAGGTTGGCCCCAGAAACCCAAGGCAGGACTTGGGTCCACCGTATGACCGAGGCTCAAGGTGGCCAGAGTCAAACGGATTTTTATTACCTTACAAACTAAAAGAGAGAAAAAGAAAAAGGGAAAAAAAAAAATAAAAAAAATTTAAATTTAAATTTGAAAAATATTGATATTATTTATTATATTATTATTATAGTGAAGAATAAAATACATTGGTTTTGTGTTTGCGATAGGCTGGGTAATTAACAATAGTTATCGACATATATATATTACATTAATTACAAAAATGTTATTCTGCAGATAACGGACACAACAGTTATCTATAGAGGGAAAAAACACATTATGTACATGGGACTTTTCTACTTATAATTACGAAATAAATAGTATTTATTTTGTCACACAATACAGGAAAAAAATATACAAATTTAAAAGGGAAAATTGGAAGAGAAAAGAGAAAAGAATAAAATAATAATTTTAAGTCATTAGAATATAGATAATTTTAACGGGGAGCAAAACAGTAGGTACTGTACCTACCCGACGTCGACGTACTATGGCGTTATACCGCGGCAGTCTACGTGACCGATCGGGTAATTTACAAAATACTACGCATTTTAATTGAAAAGTTCTTGGTGGTGATGTTTGAGATATAAATAAAAATAATTTACAGGTTTTTATTAATAACCAAAATGGCTGATTATTGAATAGGTATGTTAATTTGCAAGCTGTTGGAGAAATAAAACGACTGTTATTTATATGGAAGTGGCTATTTCAGCGTCCGATGCGTAAATACCTATTTTCGCGTCCTATGCTCAGATTGGTCGTAATATTGATAAGTATATTTTGATAATGTGTTATGATAACACATGATAATATACCTACCAATTTTACTGTTAAATGTTGATTATTTATAATATTTTGCTAATTACATCAATTTATAAGTAAATTAAAATACAAAAAAGGAGAACCAAATAACATCCAAATTATTTAAATTTTACAGTAAAATTGGTATTATCAAAACACATTATCAAAATATGCTTATCAATATTACGACCAATCAGAGCATAGGACGAAATAGGAAAAATGAGAGAAATTATTAAGTGTGTGTGTGTGTGTGTGTGTGTTTAGATTATTACTGTAAAATTGATGATTATAAAGGGAGAAATAAAACAATTGTGAGACATCTAATTAGAAGAGGAGAAATAAAATAATAAGTTGATACACGTTACCGCGGCCGCTACACTTCACCCATCACACGTTAACGGTCTTATAGACCGGAACATAAAAAAAATATTAAGGCCACATGACACAAAAAAAAATCTTAAACAATGAAAAAAATAGCGTCTTGAGATGTTGGCCGTGTGGAAAACTTCGACGTAGTTGCCCGTAGAAGAGATCAGACAAGATGGAGAGATCGAAAACGACCGAGAGTCCGGAAACGATAGTCGGCAGCGTGGTGGCGGCGAACGGCAGTCCGGTCGCCGGTCCGCTCTTATCGGTGTTTTTCAGGATTTGAGGGTGGTAGTGAACGGCGGGTAATGTGCGGGAGATTATAGAGAAGGGAAAAATTAATTGTTGTGTGCGAACGGGCGTTTGAGCGGAAAATGGTGTACGTGTAGGTATATTATTATTATTGTCGCGCGAAAATCCGTCACGTTACAAGATATTGATAATTTACAAAAATATGAAAGGACACAGTCCCTAGATATGTACTAGATAGAATTGGGTAGGTACAGATAAACGTCGAATGGCGACTATTACAATTTACACGTTAAATATAGGTTGGTACTTATAATAAATAATAATATAGGTACTTACAAACTGTAGCAGATGACTGGCCAGTATCGCTGTTCTTAAACTAAAATACAAAGGTAAAATAAAAAAGAACAACAACAAATAATAAAAACAATAATAATAACAATAATGGTAACAGCCAACAGATGACCAATATAATAAAAATACAACAATATAAAGTTTTTTATATAGTGATGTGAGGTGAATTTGATATTTACAATGTAATAATTATGTTTTAATTACACACACATGAATTAGGCAAAAAAAAAAGGATTGATTAATGATTAATGCGTATGCGTGCGGATTTTGCGGCTCGCGAACTGTTGTCACACGAGCAAACAAACGACGACGTTCACAACGACTTACTGTACGGCAGCCGCCATGTAATCATATTATAATTAATTATTAATATTGTGTAATCGCATAAGAGTATGTGTGTGTGTACGTCCAGACCGGTGACCGTGAAAACGTACAGCAGCTGGTGCCAAAATAGAACGAACGCCATATTCAATAAAATATTATATAACTGTATAAGAAATGAATTCAATAAGTCTTAATATACATAAAATATTTAATTACAGCATGTATACTGAATATAAAAACAATAATTATTTAGATGATGCTGAACCAAAATGTATCTCATTGGAACGGTGTTCGCAACACTATTTATTCCGGAGATTAGCATAATAAAAATAAATTAATTCTGACAAAATACTTATTTAGTATAGTGTATATTTATTGTGATATTTTAGATCAGTAATTAGATAGCTGTAATTTGATTCCTTATAATTTTAATACAATAGCCTTTGATTTATAGAATACTATTCATTCAATTTATTGCATAATTTCTGATGATTAATCTTATAAAATTCAATATTATTGTAAGAATGCACTGAGCCTAAACTAAAATAAATTAAACCTGTGTTAGGCTATCTGAGGACATATATTGAAATATAAAATTAAGTTTATTCTTCGATTATTTATAACATTAATACTTACGATGACCATTGGGAGGCTCTGTTAAATCAATTAATTAGTAATTAATAAACTATAGTTTTTGATTGGGTATAAATGAAATTATGATAGTTATTAGTAATAAAACATAAATATTAATATATTGTTAATCAATGTATATATTAAAAAAGAATAGATGCGAGAGTATTAAAAAAACATTATAAGTAACAACTATTTTCGATCGTATGTCATCATCAGGTTAACAATAAATTTATTAGTAAAATTAATATAAATTATTAGAAATAACCGATGACTACTTACGTCGAAACTTGTTGTTACTTATAAACATTTTTTAATTACTCTCGACATATATTCCTTTTTTATATAACAATTTTATTTATATATTAACATAAGTTATTATTTTTTATTAAATATATTTCTTTTTAATCTTAATTATTGTTTATTCTATATAAATTATTCGTAATTTGTAAACGTTTGATTTTAATCTAGTTTGGGATAAATGAATAAATACAAAACCAACTTTTAGTTTCAAACCGAATTTCGTAAATTATCTATTTTTCCATTGATGTTTATAAATTTTAAGAGTTCTGAAAACTTCATTGATTTTACTTGTTCGGTGTCGACTTGTAAAAGGGAAGTTTTGTATGAATAGGTTGGTACTCTCACAGTCTCACCGTTAATTATGTACCTACGCGCTTCACCGCTCATGCGGTGTAATATGTTATTTTTGTAGTTAGTCGAAATAAAAATGT
>JAIPRL010011826.1:0-12910 GCA_025469235.1 Pemphigus obesinymphae
TTTAATGTAATACTTACAAACTTAAGTAAGAAAAACCTAAGTTCCTTTTATAAATACCACTGGTGAATTTACTTAAGTAATATTTAAGTATTTACTTAGCTAAGTTACATTTAAGTAAAATCTTAGTGTCATCTATAAATTTGGCTATATAACCCTATTATAAACAAAAATATTACTTATCAACATTTAGTCACATAGCTTTTAACACAAGTTACTGATTTTTAAAATATCTATATTCTGAGCACGTTAAGAGTGTACCCCAATTTCGGACTAAAACTCGTCCGCCACGAACAGGTTGGTATTATACAATGTTACCCCAAATATAATAGTATACACAGAGTTGTAGTGCTAGCATCCGCTCATATTCTGTACCATAAAGTAAGATAGAGGTGGTGTGTATACACCAATTCAGATGGCGGCGCTCAGCGCTCTACGCTGACAGTTCACGATCAGTATGAAGTGGTGTCAACTGATGCACAGTGACGGTAGAATTTTTCCGGTCATTCTCTCCTGGGCCGCAGTATATGCATTTTAATTTGTCTCTCTTGCATGTTTCTTCAGTATGTGAATATTTATTTTACCATTTTATATCATACTAAAAACAGTATTCAATATTATGTTTGATATGTATATGAATTGTAAAAAAACAGAAATAACACCATAGGTAGGTACTTAAAATCTTTCACTTGGATCAAGATTGTTAATTGTTATTTATTGAAAACACATTTACTCTATGATAAACTAATGAAATTAATGACATTCACATTACTTATAATTTTAATAATAAAATGACTATTATTACTTAATAATTAGGTATAATTACTAATAATTCATTAGTAATATAGTGGTTGTTTTGATTTTATTATTATAAATTATATTTATATAATTGATAATAATAATATCAAAACAATCAATATATAAATATAATTTATAATAATAACATCAAAACAATCAATATATAACAGATGAATTATTAGTAATTATACCTAATTATTAGGTAATAATGGTCAATGGATTATTAAAATTTAAGTATTTTGATAATAAAATTAATAATGGCCATGCCTTATTCGCGTTATCACTTAAACATAGTGTATATAAATAGTCAAAAAATATTGACGCTCTGTATGCCAGAGTAGAGGTGGTTCGACTATGGTAAATTTGCGGGGTGGAAACCGTTTGTCACCTGCGCATCGAGGTAAACTCTTAACGTGACTGGTGTATATAAGTTCAACAATTAATAGCTAGTTTAGTGATCTTATAGTTCTATATATACAAGTGTAAAAAAAAATGTATCTATCTAAAATATTACATTCTAATGTAAATGTAATTCTCATTCAAAAAAACATATTTGATTCTATTTATGATTTATTAATGTCATCAATATAAAAACAATAATAATAAAATTATAACACAAACACTTGGGAACATATCAATCCCACCAAAATGGTATTGATTCTGCAGGAATCAATTCTTTTTGTTATTCTGGATACTTTTAAAAACAATAATATTGATATCATCAGTACCTTTATCAAGTAAACACCCTGTTAAGTACCGAAATTATCGTCATCTAAGGGAGCCTAGAAAGTGTTCAAATTAAATTACGATTGACAATTCGATTAGGTATTTTATATTTCACATCATAAAACATGATATATTTGAACTTTTAATGAAATGAAAAATTCTAAAGACATTTAATTATACTGGTTTTTAAATGATAAAATAATGTGAATAATATGTGTACTAGAAATTTAAAATTTCTGTAATTTCTATTTTATTGAATGTTTAATCATTTAATATATTTGGTAAATATCGTAAATTGAATATTTTAAAATTATTTTTCAGTACAGGTGAAACTTTTGGTAAGAAAATATGTGAGAGTATGAAGTAGAATCGATATACCTAAACTTGATCTAAAAGAGACATATGGTGAAATCGATGAAATCCCAAACCCACACACACACAACACACATAACGTTTTAATACACTTTTATGTTCTTGAAATTTTTTTATGCATTTTTCTTTGCATTACTTAGTTTTTTTTTCAGTTTCGCAATTTTTCTTCTTATATGATAATTTACATTGATTGTATACATTGTTCAAATCAAAAACTGCTTTGAAATTGGGCTAAAATAAAAAAAAAATAAAGTTTATTTATATTGAATACCTACAGAATATATTTTCTAAAATATGTATACCTCTGTGAAAAAAAACTTGAATACTTTTCCTTTGCTATCATATGTTGGTCTCCTAAGTACTTCTTCTCCATTTTTAAACATTATTACTGTTGGCAATTGTCGACTTAGAGATGTGTCACTGATATTGTACTTAAGAGCAACATCGGGAAATCGACTTATGTCAATTTTACCAAATTTAAGATATTTTGTATCATACCTGAAACAAAACATTTTTAAACAAATTATCTTCAGTGGTTAAAGTGGGGGACAGCGTTCTCCTTCTTTGCTTAGCTTATGTTTGGCGTTCTTTTTAGTTAAAATTCAGGGGGGATGGTTCAAATATTTTTTATTCATAAAAATTACATGTAAATACATTAAATTTAAAAAAATATATTTGGTGTGTAGGTAACATAAAAATGGTAATAAATGATAAACCACGGTTTCATAATATGCGACCCCGTACTGATGAAAATAGGTCCATTTTAATCTAGACTAAAATTTTTATTTTTATTATCCATAGACTTTTATTAGTTTCATAATATTATTAAGTATAATTTAAAATGATACATTATATTTTATTTATATATATCAAAAATTAGGTCTTGAGAGGGCGCCTTACCAACAATTTTTCAATGTAAAACTTTCATTAGCATTTTTCATTTTTATAAACTTGCAAACATGTTAGAACTATGGAAAAAAAAAAAACAAATTACAGCTAACAAAATTATCTAGAGACTGAGGAAGCTAATTTTTGATATAAGCATTTTTACACATTTCATAAGTTGTTAAAAAAAAATCAATATTTTAACAGATTATAAAACATGTTTGTTATAATTGTTAAAATAAATGTGTAAATGTATAAAAAAAAAATTATTCCTTTCAGTCCTTTAACATAGAAATGTAACAAAATTAAAATATACAGACATTTTTTTTTTTTTTATTATTTAGCTTTTAGTAATACAATATACAGAAATTATTAAATATAAACTCATTTCTATATTATATATTATATATCAGATCTCTATATAATATAAAATATTCAAAGCGAATACAATTTTTCAGTTCATAATTATGTATTTTTAAACTTTCTAGATACTATCTAAAATTATAGAATACCTATTAATTATATTAATTTATTATACTATTAAAATACTATTTATTACTAAAACCTAAATCAATAATACTCAGTGGCGGCTCATGCCTCTTAGAAGGTAGGGATGCAACTATATGAAGATTGAAGAACACCATTAAAATGTATAAAAAAAAATACTAACATACAAAATTATAATAAAATAACATCATGAATTAATATGGCAATGTTTAATACTGAAACACAGAATAATATTGCCGCCTGTATGAATGTGTTATAATATTTACCACTGGACGCCAACAATCAAATTAAATAAAAACTAGTTTTTGCCATTGCTGAACCCCTGTATGTTTGGATAACAATACATTTTGTCAATGCGCCCACCTAAAATTGCCAATTGAACACATACATAACATTATCATCAAGCGTTTGGACGATTGTATGTACGCGTCCACTATCATAAAACGCATATTGATAGACTCCACACCAGAAAATTTTGACCTTAATAACTATAAATATACAACAATGCGAATAACATTTATATACCTACATTTTAAATAAAATAATAACCTTTTTCCTTAATTTATATAGAGATTTTTCTGTCATCCAACCCACGAGCTGCAACTGGTAATACTAAAAAATGTTCAATTAATTTCTAATACAATCAAATTGACTTTTTCATAAAAATCCAAACAAAATTTCAAAGACTATTTAATATAAATATGTATTGACAACCTTAGAGATGTAGTAGGTATTTGAAATATAATATGAACATTTTTACTCGAATATAAAACATGACATTCACATAATATATGCCTACTGTAAAAATAATTTATAAAACAGTTACTAATTTGGTACAAATATAACAATAAAACTGATTTAGAATCTAAATTATAACTCAATGATGTATTTATTATTATTTTGTGATTGTGTATAATATCTAAAAAAATTATTCAGTTAAAAATTCAAAGAAGAAACCATAAACTACAGTTTATAACTTTAATTATAAGTACAATTACTTAAAATTCAAAACTTCAAAAATAATATAATATTTTTTTTATTATATTTTATTAAATTTTTAAAGGAAACAGAAGACAGAAGACAACAACATATAAAACTATTTCCTTCTCCATATTAAAAAAAAATCAATTTCTACTGTGTGTAAATGGTAAAGCCTTGATATTTCATTTACTATAATATGAATATATAAATATATAATATACTTATTTACACAATATTTTTATTAAAATTATTTTTATATAATTAATAGGTACATACTCAACAGATAATTGTGAGAATATTGGAGCAAAGTTAGTACATGTCGGATTCCATACAGCATAAAAACATACGAGCCATACAGTGTTCTGTTTGTTTTCTTTTAAAGCTTCTTCTAAAGTGGCCAATGATCTGAAGTACAACACATTTTCAGGACCGGAATATGTTGGCTCTGGTAATAATAAGCTGATCACTATAGATTAATACAAAATGTAGGAAAATTAATTATTTTTATTTAATATGTAATCAATATAAATAAATTTTCTGGTTTCATATATAGTTAATGTATTCACTCAATTAATCTAAGGACACTAAATCCGACCAACTAATTTCCAGATTACCAACTTTTTTCACATACTGAAGAATAAATAAAATACTTTAAGGACTATCTTTAGAAAGCCAATTTTTTACCACAGGTGGACTTTTTCTAATCTTAAAAATATCTTTTAAAAAATCCGGTATATATATTATAATCCAAATATATATATTGAGGTACATGAGTTGCATAAAAAACATTTCGAGACTGAAAGGGAAAAATATTATTATATTAATGCACAAAATTGTTGTACTTATCAAAGTTAAAAAAATATTATGTGTTTATACTTGTGTTGTTCAAGAATAGTCCAAAAAGGTATCATAATTCATAATTATCTATAAGTACCATTTGTAATAATTCATATTAAAATCTGTAGATAGGAAACTGAATCAATTATTATTATGTTATTAATATTTTCATTATATATTTATATTTAGGGATGTGTAGATCATGAGCTAGTCAACTCATAAAAATGAACTAAACGAATCAAATCAGTGTTTCAAGATTTGGCAACTCGGTGACTCAGTTTAACTATCCATGGTTGAGCAAATTTACAATTCATAAACAATCAGAATCCGAGTCGACACTCGGAAATTTGACAGTTCATTAGTTCAGACTTATCAGTTCAAAAATGTTGTTGATATTTGATAATAAGATATTATTATTGATGCTTTTGTTTCGGATTTATAATAGCATATAAGTATGTTTGTAAGTCAATAAAAATATAAATTGAATTTCTAATGGAAATTTTTCATTGAAAATGTGATATTTTAAAAATGTTAGAAAAATTGTGACTATTAGTGCTTCCCATCATTCTGTATTGGCCGTAATTGTTTATTTTTATACCTACCATAGTAAAATTATAAACGATTGGATGCTCTAGCAAAAAAATAAATTAGGAAATAATGAAAAGACTGTTTACTGTTGTACTTTGTACATACTAACTAGAAATTACTTTACAATACTTCACAATTTTTGTATCAAATTGATTCATATGACTCTTTGTGAATCATAACTCACATAAGATTCCCCTATATTTAAAAGGTGGAAGCCGAGAATTAAATTTAATCATGAAATATGAATAGTATGAATAGTAATATGAGTAGTAGAGATTGTGGAGAAGGGCATATACTACATAGGTACTATATTTGCATCTACCAATATACCAATATATAGATTCTTTATAATTTTTACACATGTATATAATCGCAAAAATCATACTGATATAAAAAAAGATCAATATACAAATTACATACCGATAACAAGAGCTGTAAAGAATAAACCATAACGAACATCCGCATAAAACCACAATAGTAAATTGGCTGCTTTAGTGTACAAAAAACTTGATGAAAGGTAAGCAGTCATAGTGACACTACCAGCTTTCCTCGTTCGTATCATCACCACAATCATAAGAAATAGTAATATTTCTAATTCTTTCTGCAAGTAATAAATGCGATTTAATAATTGATGGTATTCAAAAATTAAAAACTAGGTAACTCAAACAGTATTTGATCGGTTATATATAAAAAAAAAAAAAACAATAAAACAATTACTTACAGCATCGAATTCGCAAGTTTTTTCGGTTGGTGCGAAAATATAATTACAAAAAAAATCCGTTTTTTTGCAAAACACATATGAACAAGTGAGGAGTATGTTAACCCAATAATAAGGTTTTAATAGTAACGCCAACTCTTTCTTTTGTATGACCATTATGATGTTATATTCTAATATATTTCTACATAAAAAAAACTTTACAATATTAAACGTAAAAAAGATTTATTCCAGATCTAAACATCTCCAAGTTAATAATCTTCAATGAAGGCACCTATTTCAAACGAAAACAAATTGTATATTGAACATTGACTTGATATCATAATATTTGATAATAGGTATTACTTATCAGCTGATTTGTGTTGCTGTTTATCGCCGGAAAAATAATTTGTCTAATCCCGTAATCATGAACATTAGAGAAAGGACACCGAACAATACTGAATAAAGTGGTCCGGATTTTTCGTATCCGCCTGAATGCGCTCCACACAGTACTCCTGTCGTTTTTGTATGTACACAGTATAGGACATTTATTGGTTTTTCATTATTTTTTCGTAAATGGTAAAACTTATGAATAATTATTATAATACATTATCTTAAGGCCAGATTTTCCTCTATCGAATGGATTAATTATCAAGAATATACGATTACTAGATAGTATATGATTTAATTTTTTATAAAATACCTTCCAATTTTATAGATAATATTTTGTTAGTTTGTTATCATGCACAAATGTTATCACAACTCACAAATATAAAAATCACGGAATATCAAAATAAAAACATGGTCTTAGAAAAAATATTCCTATAATATATATTATAGTTAATTTATTTCATAGTTCTAAATATATTTTTATTTTTATTTTTATTTATATGTCTGATTTATTTACCACTTTAAATAATGTCTAAAAACTGTTTTGTACCCGAGTGTCATGAGGGTTACAAATCCCAAATTAAAAAAAATATATTAAATGGGGTAAAACATAAAACTTTGTTTAAAGCGCCTAAGGTGAGATTCTAAAATCTATATTATAATTGTTTTAATAGTACTTACCTATGTCTACTATTTACCCACATAATGTTTAAATATATTTCATATTTTAGTTATTACTATTTGAATAAAAAAAAACACATTGTAAAACCAATACATTCCTCGCTTCGCTCAGAATCTAAAATACCTATATAATTATAATTAAATTTAAAGTAGCAATAACTAGTAATTTTTCTGCATATTTTATTATAGGACACTTTTCTTCTGGAAAAATGGGCCAAGTCAATCCCACGAGCCGATAGAAAATTGCGACCTGGGATTGATAATGTTTGTGAAAAACATTTTGATGAATCTGAAATCGAGAGATATTTTGAAACTAATATGCCTGATGGATCAGTCCATCGGATAAAAAGGGAGAGAATATTATTGAAAAAAAATGCGATTCCATCAATTTTTCCAGATTTGCCACAGTATATGACTTCAAAAAAACAGATCAAGAAAACTCCTGCAGAAAGAAATGTATATTTTAATGATAATATTTTATATACAATTGATACTATTTCTGAAACTTATAAAAATTTAAAAGATTCATTAAAAAATATGACATTACCTAATGAATGGTTTTTTGCTTGTGCTCATAGTTCATTAGTATTAGGTTATTTAGATTGTAATCATGAAGTAGTGAAAAAAATTATAATATCGAGCAATGATTTAAATTTAAAGGTATGGTTTTTAGCGTTTTAATTAAAATTAATATCGATAATACCTATATTGTAATATATTTCAGATATTTATCAAAACTAAGCTAGTTGATATAGCACAGACACAAGTTACATGTATTGAAGATTTGAATAAAATACTAAAAACTGTTGATGATTTTAAAATGTGTACCGGAACTGGAATTGATAATTGGTAATATTATTTATAAATCTTTTAACTTTTTAAATTCAAAGTTATTGATGGTTTTCATTTTTTAATTATATTATACAGTCCAAAATCTGATCAGTGTAGTGAGTATGTCAAAAATGAACTTTCATTGAATCAAGTCCAACGTTGTGTCGAGTGTACGAAAGAAAGGAAATATAATATGGATACAAAACCTGTTATAAAAATCGAAAAAATAGACTGCTAACAATAAAGTATTTATAATTAAAAATTAAAATTGAGTCTAGGGTACTTTGCTTATCATTTTGCTCTGCTTAGAATTTATAATTCTCTGTGGCCATTTAGTTGTAAATAAGAAAAAAATAAGTTAGGAGTTAACTAACAATATTATATGTGCATGTTATAAGGGGTTCAGTATAGACAATTTGAAGGAAAAATAAAAATGTTGGTACATTTTAAAATTAATCTAAAAATAAGTTCTATACTCGTACCACTTCTCATTGTTGTATAATCATGATATTTTCGTCTAAAAAACCTATACGCCTGACAAAAATTCAAGTACTTCCAGTGGTTCGATTTTAAAAATGTAAAAATGTTTGATTGCTTAAATCAGTTTACTTTACATCGGTCAGATCACTATTTCAATTTTAACAAATTATTGGTGAGAATAAACATTTTAAATTTTATAAATTTGTCCGTTTGTAATTTTTAAATATATTTAAACCATACTATAATACTATAATATATATATTCACCAGTTCAAACATCTTTTAATTCTTTAAATTGAACTACTAGAAATACCTTAATTTTTGTCAGTCGTCAATTGATGGTAAAACATGCACGCTGAGCGGCCTTAACAAAAATACTGTGTTTTTTGTTGATTATGTGTTCTAACTTCTATGTTTATTTTGTATAAATAATAAGTTTAAATTGGGAATTAAATAAAACAATTTATTAACCTACTAAGTATATACTTTTGTGTATAAAATAAAATATTTATTTTTTGTTACTTATGTATGTTCTAACTTCTATGTTTATTTTGTATAAATAATAAGTTTAAATTAGTAATTAAATAAAACAATTTATTAACCTACTAAGTAAGTATATACTTTTGTGTATAAAATATTTGTTTTTTGTTTCTTATGTGTGTTCTAACTTCTATGTTTATTTTGTATAAATTATAATAATATTATAATTTTATACATTTGAGTACCTGCTGAATTCTATTCTATAGAAAAATAAGATAGCCAGCAAACGCTGGTCATATGCCCTAATTCTAATTTTGATGTAATTTTTATTTAACCTTAAATAAATATTATGTTTTATATTTTGTATTAAAAAAAAACCTATTAAATTATAAAATTATCCTTTTAAATAGGTTACAAAACTGCAAGATGAAGTAGGCTTGTTAAAACAACAATGTGTAGCTGCATCTGCAAAAGCGATAGAACAAGCTATCATTGAGTTGCCTAAAACTCAACAAGAAGTTGTTCGAGCTTGCTTTGCAGCAGCATAAATAAAAAATATTAAAGGTATTCGCTATACTATAAATTGGATTTATGAATGTTTGTTGATTCGTATCAAAAGCAGAAAAGTATATGAACATCTTCGCTCTAAAAACATTCTAGCTTTACCTTGTGCTGATACTCTGCAAAAGTATATACAAAAAATGACTAGCCAATATGGCTTTCAACAAGCTACTTTTGATATTTTAAAGAAAAAATCTTATTCAATGAAACCTGAAGAAAAACGAGGTAAATAATTTTAGGGAAATATTAATGTTATTTATTTATTTCAATATACGGACATGAGTCCAATTTCATAAATAATGTGTACAGAAAATACAAAGAATATTAGTGTACAAAAAGACAAAAATATAACAATATGAATATAACTATTTACGCTTAATAATAGAATGAATATAATGAGAAAAACTAAAATGTTTAAAATTTAAAATGTTTATTTTATTTTTTGATTCTTAAAAAAAAAAATTTAATCAAGTTAAACCACCCTACTCTGTTATTTTAGCTAACTTGTTATAATAAATATTAAATATTGGTAAAACTTTTAGGAACCTTACTTCTAGATGAAATGAAGTTAAGTGAATCTGTATCATTTAATAAAAGACATTTGAAATAAATGGCCTAATAAATTTAGGGGACTATACTCCAGAGCATCAAAAAAATAAAAAAGGAGATCATACGTTAGTCCTTATGTACCAACCATTTTGTGGTAAATGGGTGCAATCTTTGGCATGTTTTTAAGTAAAGGTTGTGCATCAAGTACTGTATTGCACAAAATTATTATTGAACCAATTCTTCTGCTCGAAAAATCTGAATTCAAAGTAGATGTCATAGCGACTGATGGTGCCACTTGTAATTGCAGTATGTGGTCAAAATTTGGTATTTCTAATATCAGTTGCGAACATATCTATGATGAATCAAGACGATTATGGTTTGTAACCGATTTCCCACACCTTGTAAAAAACATGCGAAACTGTATAGTAAAGCAAGATGAATTTTGGGTAAGTATTTGTATTTTATTTTATACTGTACGTTGTAGAGTATTAAATGTTTATAATTTTTATAAAAATAATAATTACAGAATAATCTTGAACACTGTGGAATAAATTGTTTATTATATTATATTATTATACGAAGCATTACATTTTTAGTTTAAATTGAATGTTTTAGACACCAGATGGAGTTATTAAGCTTAAGCATTGGGATGCAGTTATAGCTTCAGTAAATCAATTTGATTATAATTTAAAAGTTTGCCCAGGGCTTTGCAAAGATGATGTGCATCCAAAGCCATATCAAAAAATGAATGTCGGCAGAGCTTATAGGGTAAATAATGAACATACAAATTGGTGATTACAGAAAACTAATGTTATTGTTTGTATTTTATAGTTCTTTGGGGAAAATACAGCTATAGCAATGAAGATTTATAAGGGAAAACATATTGACTTAGATGATTGAGAGTCAACAATTACTTTTATACAACGTATAAATAATTTAATGAAATCAATGAATTCTCGTACATCATATAATGCACTTAAAAACAATTCTTCTGAATATCAGGTACTGTTAAAGGTGTAGGTATATTTCCTTTGGAAGGATTAAAAATAAACTACGTATGTACTACCTATAATATTATTTATTCAAGGCTATCAAGGATTTTCAACAATATTTGGAGAAATGGAACAATGTTACACTGGAAAAAGGATATTACTTCCTGACTGATAGTACCTATTATGGATTATAAATTTCATTAAAAGCAACTATAGAAGTATTTGATTATCTGTAACTTAAATGTGATTATCAGTTCCTTATGACATCACGATTAAATCAAGATAATCTAGAAGTAATTTCTTTCCCTTAGATAGTCTATTTTGCTATTAAATATTAACATTAGTAACTTATAATTTTTGTAGAGATTTTTTCAATGATGAGAAGTTCCTGCGGCTCTAACGATCATCCTGATTCAGTTATTTTTATGCAAATATTTAGACTAATCAGTACATACTCTTTAGTGAAGCCTCCTAAAGGAAGTAATATTTCTGGAGGAGAAATACTGTCATCATTATTTAGTGTGCATGATCCAAATATGTCATCTTTTAATGTGCAGGAAGAACATAACTATACAATAATTGACAATACAGCTGTTACCAGTGATCCAGTATTGGCATATATTAGTGGTTATGTAGCCAGAAAATTCTCTACATTCACCAAATGTTCTTTTTGTCTTGATTCATTGAAGACGTCAGAAACTTTTTCACGAGACATATTAATTAAATATAAATCGCATGGCAATTTACTAAAACCTTCAACACATCTATTTAATCTCATTAAATTATTGAAAACTGCAACTCTGAAAGTGATGGAAACAGAAGAATTATCTACAGATACTATCTTCAAAATACTCATTAAATTTGAAGAGATTGGATCAGCTCGATTGGTTGGATGTAGCAGTAATCAACATAAAACAGGGATTAACATCAGCTATCATCAATTTTTTTTTAGTTACAAGGATGCATTTTATTTGTTCTCGTACTAATGTAATAGATAATGCAAAAAAAGAAAAATCTAAACATCATCGGAAGTCAGCTAAACCAGTTTAATTTAATTATTTGTATATTATTAAAATATTTACCTTATTAATTTTTTTTTTTTTTGGAAATAAATTTTTTACCAGAAGATTAGATCCATCATTACATTGTACAGGTACTCGTCAGGAATTGTATTAATACATTTTTTGTTGACAATACCTACATTATATTATGTAACTGGCAACTGCACGCCTGCATATGTATTATATGATATTTTATACAGAGGGCTAATCATGGACAAAACTATGTATACCCGACTTTAATTTGATTTTTCACATGAAATATGTGACTTCAACCCAACTTTTACGATTAATTATTAATCAATACTTAAGAGGATGCTATACCCGCATTTTCTGTCTCCGTCCTACTAATTGGCAATATAGCAAAATTGTACAACGCAAAATTTAAATTATGGCATTTTGGTTAGATTTAGAGCTTAAACACTTATTATCAAATTTAACGAGAAGAATAATTCCGAGTGAACCTCATGGGCTTTTTGTAAAATATTGTCAGAAAAAAAAGTT
>JAIPRL010011827.1:0-12910 GCA_025469235.1 Pemphigus obesinymphae
TTTATCATTGCTTTCAAATTCAATACATCCACCAAAAGTACCCTGCCCAGTAGCGAAGTGCATCCACCAATACTGACACCCGACGAGCGAAGTGCTTCCACAACCTACTGACCGGCTTTTTTTTTTCATTATTATTATTATTATTAATGGCGAATTTATTATCTGATCCCTTTCTCTATTTTAACCCTTTTTTTTTTTTTTTTTTTTTGTTAAAACAGACCCTCTCTATGATGGTTATTATAAACTTAAATGTAATGTCACTCCCGGAGGGAATACATAATTTATTGTATTCCGCTTAAACTCACAAAACCCTCGGTGTCACGTGCATTTTATATATATATATATATATATATTCTGATATTGGCATACGTGTTCTATTATTGCGTCACTTATATATTACATAGATTCGCGAGATCGAGGGGAGGGACGTTTTGCTAACGATGATAGAGCGTATATATAATGCCTATCGTATTTACGTTAAAAACAAATCGAACGTGCAAATTCCATGTATTGGACAGGCACGTAACTAGGTGGGGGGGGGGTGGGCAAGGCACTCCTATCAGAAATCATAGGCCCCTAACTGGCATCCCAGAAATATCTTTTGACAAAATTTGCCTCAAAAATCGGTAATTACGGGCTACTTCGGTGCCCGCCAGTTCGCAGTACAATAATATACGTATCGAAAAGCAAATTGCAAAATCGCTAAGTTTAGGCGATTTTGTGGAGAGATTTGGAAGTAAACATAAAAATAGACGGCTTATCGTGTATTGAAAATTATCAGCAATCGGCATTTAAATTAATAAAATCGGAAATTAAAATTTGTAAACGAGCAGTAAGTTACCCGTGATGATTCATTATTTCTAAGCGACTTATTTCTTACACTCTTACAGGGCTCCCCGGTTCCCTACCTACTTGTATTTAAGTTATGATCATGGATGTCTATAGGGTTAGTTTCACGGGGAGTACAAATTCACAAAAAAAATTATAATATTTTTATATTTAGGTACTACAGGTTTTAGCGAATGCCGAAATAATAATCCCCAAAAATGAGTTGAGAAATAATAATCCTTACATTTTTGAACCGGCTATAGTTCAATTTTGACTTTAGAACAATAGTCTAGTCATCAAAATTAATTTTAAAAATGTATCTATCTGAATCCGGTATCAAAAATAGGAATAACTAGGTATTTTAATTTTTAACCCTTTCGGTGTGTGTGTGTGTGTGTGTACAATTAATTGAATTTTTTTTAAAATAGCAACTTTTATTTTTGACACCACATTCGAATAGGTAATTATTTTTTTTAATTAATTTTAATGTATTAACTATGTTCATAAATTCAAAATTGCAATCGAGTTATAGCAGTTTTAAATTTAAAAAATCTATAATTAACTGGAACTCAGTCAATTTTGAGTTTGGGAAATTAGAACCAGGCAGGTTAATAGGTACATCAAAATTAGTTTAAAAAAATTTAGGTATTTAGTGTCAAAATAACTATTGAAAAAAAACACAAGCTATTGTACACACGCGCACCGAAAGGGTTAAAAATTTAAATATCAATTTATTTTTGATACCGGATTCAGATGGATTTTTAAAATTGATTTTGATGCCTAAACAATGTTTTAAACCCAAAATTGATGGAGTTATAGCCGCTTCAAAAATTTGGAGATTATTATTCCAACTTATTTTCGGAAATTATTGTTCCGGGGATTATTATTCTGATTACCGGTCTTCGCAATATTCCATTATCAGTTAATTCACCAGGGTATCACCTAATCTTCTCCTGAACCCATGGCGTCCATAAATACAAATTCTATATCAAATTCTAGATTTACAGATATGGTCCTTATCCAAAGAATAATTTGGTCGAAAAGAATTGAAAATTTTACTTGTGCTTGAAATTTTTTTTATTATAATATTTAGATAGGTAACTAAGAATGTTATTATTTAATTTCCATTGGTTAAATTATGGTTGGATTTTTATTTTTGGAGAAATATGATCTTAAATGTAAATTTTTTTTTTGTATTCCAATTGTTTTGAAAAACATCATTATAGATTTGAATTCTATGTGATACATATTTACATTTCCCAGATGCTGTATCCATATGGTTTGATAAAAACTCATCCCCCCCAATTAATTCAAAATTCTAATAAATATTTTAAAAATTCAGATAAGAACAATACAAGAAATATATTTATAAAGTGTCTACATAATGGTGACAATGGTGAATCTAATCACATAATATTTTCATACTGATATTATCTTAAATAAATTACCCACATTTTTCACAAAAATCTCGTTTTACGATTACATGGTTTTGAAATTTTCAAGAAGAGGAACACGTCCCTCCCCTGACCCCCCAACGGGTACCTATGATTATGATGTACCTTAAAATGTGTTGGGTGTTTTATAATTTACTCGAACTATTAAAAGCACTGGAACAGATAAGTAGTAAAATAATTTAAAACAAATCTTCATTAAATATTTGGGATATTTTTTCGAAGACTGACTCAACCCCTTCTCTTCACTGAGAAACATCTCTAAATAGTTTTTAGTAGCTGAGGCCATTGAATGCCAAAAATGTATGGCTCCTCCTATTGATAAAGTTCTAGTTACGTGCCTGATATTGGACAACCTATAAGTACGAAACAGCGTTTTATTCAATTTTATATTAATATAGGTATTCCTAACAATATTAAACAAATAATTAGAGTAAAATAAATGAGTACTTACCTATATAAATTGGAATATAAAATTTAATAAAAATAAAATTTTACCTGAATCTGGATGAAACTACTGTTGAAATCAAAGTTACTCGCGGTTAAAAAGTCTTGCCACGTTTAAAATATTTAATTTAATTGTTTTAAATTAAGTAAATTACAAGTTATTTTTTATTAGTTATAAGTTACTTGTAATAGTATTTGTTACTAATTTATGAATTAACTTCAAATAATTAATAACCAAAGATAAATTTTAATAATTCTATAAAAAAAAAAAATCCAGTCATTTGACAGACAGTGGAACACTTTTCTTGTCGAATAAGGAACACCTACTGGTGGTCAATGTATTGAACTTTAATACAGTAATAAATAATATTTCTTTCTATAAAACGGTTCTGAACAAAACTCAATGTAGTATTATTTTCCGATTTATTATAATTTTCCGTTATTTTCTGTAGTTATCCTTTAAGCTTAAGAAGACTACTAAAAATATGAAATTTACACTTTTTAAACACCAACAGCAATACATTTCTATTCAGAAATAGTTTTATTCGAAAACTGCTACTAGGCACCTTCTACCAAATTTCAAATTTTTATAAAAATGACTGAAAAGTTGTAAACAAGTTTTGACATTGTTACTATGTCAATATTTGACAATTTAATAAAAAGTTTATGGCATTATATAAATTTCCAATTTACAATAATTATCCGTCAATATCGGTAGTTTCCCATTACACTTGAAGAAAACTATTTGGAAAAACGAAAAATGACCTTTTTAAATTATCAATTGGAATAAATTGTCTATCAAAAAGCTATTTACTCAAAAACTTCTACTCAATTCCTTCTACCCAAAAATGTATATACACATTACACACATAAAAAATATAATATGTACATAAGTCGGTAATCATAACAAGTTTTTATTTCATTTTCTAATTTATAAATTAAGGTCGGTAGTTTTTCGTTACGCTTATAAAAACTAATGGGAAAATATCAAAAACTGACCTCTTTAAAATAGGTACGCCATCTAGAATTTGGTATCAGAAAGCTCTAAGTACATATATATAGCCGAAAACTCTCACTTTACTCCATCTACCCGAAAAATTGTAAAAAAAAAAAAATTAATAAAAAAAAGTGCATAATTATATATAACAAATACACGCTACGCTCAGAATCTAAAATTTAAAAACATATTCTAAATAAATAAAATGAAAACCAAAATCCACAAAAATTTACTTTTATTTACATAAATTATGCACAAGTACCTACCTACCTACTCAAATTATAAATAAAAATAAAATAAATAACGTTGTTCGTTAGCCATTTGGTTTTATTTTTTAATTAATTTATTGATTTTTTTTTTTTTAATTGACCATATAAACCTACACAAACGTACAATCGCTGTCATACATGATTATTTGTTATTATTCTACGTCATAAAAGTGCATTGTTACAAAAGTTATTTGGATAATTACCTTCATAGTCGTGTATATAGTTATAGTGCATATAATGTATAATATATATATCTTATTACTACGATTACAAATAATATGTTTTGGCGTAATATTATAATATGTTCTTTTTTAACGTCACTATTTATGTATTATTTTGAATGACGAACGATAATTCAATTTATTTGTACAGTATACATCGTATAGTATTATATTATATATTTTTTATTTAATTTACATATACGTTTAAAACACAAATATCATACGACCAATATGAATTTTCAACGTAATTGCAGTTTTAACTACAAACGACAATGGTCGTTGACGTTATGATACTCTGAGGAGCGTTAAACTATATTTACAAAAATAAAGGATCTCTATTTTTTCGGTAGATTTATTCACGAATATACTTTGAACAAGAGATAATCTGAATTCGGAATAGTTTACTTACTGTTTTTTACAAAATCTATTACATAGGTAATATAATATCCATATCATCGTCGTAGCACAATGACGTAACATTAAAAGGATTTTTCGAGGAAAGGGGATGGTCCAAAAGTATGTCCTAAAGTAATGATAGTAAATAAAAAAATATTTTTGATGAAATACATACATTATTTACTGCGTCAAATGGGCTGACTCCACGCTCCTTGGTTGTGTCACTATTATAATAATATATTGACAATATTGATGTAAAATATTAAACTTGAACTATGATAGACTGTATAGACGTCTATCATAGTTTTACACACATCGAGCGTATAAACGTGAACCTAGCGGTAACCGTTCCTGCTCGCGGCTGGTTAATATAGTCGACAGGCAAACGGAACTTGAAACCTAAATTTCAGTATTGGATATTTTGGTATTGGCCTTTTAAAAAAATACAAAACATATTTATAACCGAGTTTTATCTTATTCATATCTATCAAATTATTATTATTATTATTCGAGTATATGATGATAATATTTTATTTTATTATTCTTATCAAATTTAATAGAGGATGATCCGACGGCGGTTTGATAACATTATATCATAACGAATATTTTCGACATTTTAACCGTAGAACTGCAGTAGAAGACCATATATATAAACACCGCAAAAAAACAAAGGAACCTGTTGCAAAAACATTAGGCACCTACATAACAAATTTCCACAATAATAAATGTCAGTAAATAGCTTTCGTACACGTTTTAACGAACGAATTTATATTTTAATTAATTAAAATAAGGACAGGTAAACATTTTTTTTTGTTTCGACTTATTCGATTTGACAGAGCCTAATTATTGTTAGTAGGTGTATACCTATCGTTTTGGGAGCCATCTCGAATGGAAATAAAACACGTTCTCCACAAGTCACCATAATAATAAACAATTATAGTATTTTCATAAATTCCAGCGATTTAAAATGTTTTCAACGATGTGCCTAAATTACTACACCAATGGGTTATAATATCGGAGCAAATTACAGGTATATTTTTATTTGTGGTACAAATTACCATTTATCTTGCATTCGATACCTATAATATTTTCTATTTATATGATGGTAATATATTATACACATATATTATAAATAGCTAGTTTGGCGTTCCCGCGAAAATGACCGAATCTTTTTACCGTTTTCTGCCGCGGTCGATCACCGCCACGTGTACATTTTATGAATGCCAATGAATGTTTTTTGCGTACACGTTATTGCAGTGGTTATTATTAATGATAATATTATTATTATAGGTATTTTCGACATGATACTTATCGTACACTGTCAGACTTAAATGAACTATATAGGTAATATACAAAGGCACCTATAATATTATAAGGTAGATATTATTAAAATTGTATTTAAATCGACGCAATTTTCTCATAACGATCGCGTGATATATGCCAATCGTTTAACGATTTATAAACGGTCCTTATAATCTTCGTATAAATTGTATAAACCGTGTCTTGTTGAGTGCATATAATTATGGTTGGAAAATGCAATTTTACATCTAATATTCATATATTATATATAATACAATGCAATAATAACTATATAGGTAATGTAAGATAATATCGAGCTTTTATTATTATTGTCAAGTAAACATTCATTATGAAATATCATCAAAATATCTCACTGAAACTTTGCCCTATATGCCGTGTAAATTTCCCAGGTTCTTACTCTCTCGTACTTTTTAAATTTATTTTACATCTTTTTATATACCTATCTACTTTAAACAAAAAATATAGTTAAGTATTATTGTTTTATTTATGCTTTTTTCATGGCAATTAGTTAATATTTAAGTCCAGGCCCTATGTCAGTGAGCACTACGAAAATGTGCAAAATGTGCAATACAAATTAAAAAAGTGTGTAGTCGTAAATAAATTTTTTGTATATATAAGCATATTTAAGTAAGAATTTATGTTTTTTTTTTTTTTACTTATTTGTGGTTTTGAATGTGAATTTATCAATTACTGAACATTTATACAATAGGGCGTACATTTTAATATCTTTCTTATTTTGAATACGTTTACAAAAAAGCATTTGAGATTTCAATACAATTGGTTAGAAAAATATCCGTGGTTAGTTTATTCTTAAAAAGATGATTGATCTTATTGCCGATACTGTGTAGTTTTTGAAAAACATGGAGGCGTTAGAAATCAATCTTTAGGACACCTTGCACTAACACCGTTTCGAAATCATAAAAACGTTCTCAAAGTAATAATCGCTTTCAATAATTTATGAAATGGTTATTGTTATTGTTTAATTTGGCTTTCAGTATTGTGCATTTATACTCATAAAGTAACATGGCCGGGAAATTAAATGGCGCCCAAGCTGAAATTGCAAGAAATAGCAAGAAATTGATTGGGAATAGTTGAACGACATTTGTATTTCTTAATACACCCAAAAGAAAAAAGAAATTAATCAATAAAATTGAACAGAATGACTCCGTACCTAAAAAATGTTAAGGATTCAAAGTTCATTATTTTTCCATGTGTTACAAAGGTAAATTTATAATTGGAAATTTAATTAAAAACATATTGCTTCTGTATTTAAATAAACACATTTTAGATTTTTTTTTTTTTTTGTTTTTGGACTGCCTGTATACATACATATAAAAGAACGTATAGATGTAAAAATGTAAAATACACTATAAATACTATAAAAGTATTACATGAATCATTGAAGAAAATGAGAGGGAATGCTGAAAAATAATTCTACATTTTATTTGAGAAAGTAAAAGTAAGTAATTTGAGGTTAATTTCAAAGTAATGCAATGTAGAGTGTGTATAGTAAATTAACTTATAATATTTTAATAGAATTTGGCAAATGTTATTGGGATAGAAATATCCAAAAAACGCACTGTGTGAAAACAATCAAATAGATCAAATCCCCAAGTATCTTTTGTAGAAGAGTAGGTATTATGAAGTGACAGTGTTTATGCTATTTCTAGATAATTTTTTTCAGCCAACTTACTAATCGATTTTTAAACCATAAATCAATTTTTGAAGGTAAAGCTATTTATTATTATTTAAGTTAATCTCAAAAATCTAATCAGTATTTTGCATTCATTTCCTAAGTTATACGCAAGGACGTTGTAACCTAAAAGTATTTTTGTGTGAGGCTGATGTGAAAACAAAAACATGTTACAGTGTTCTTACTTGTCATGCAAAAGTGAAGGACACATTAATATAGTTTAAATAGTTACACTGTACAATTAATTAATTACCTACACTATAATGTGTGTATAGAGTAAATACAGCATTTCTGGAAGTGTGTCAAACTTGAAAATATTTTTAATGTTAAAACCAGATATTAAATATGTTTTTTTTTTATATGTTATAGGTTTTGAATGTTTGTTTAGTTCAACTTGTACTGACGAAGAAAGTTTGGCATTTGAGAAATTAGTCCAGTTTTATTTACCACTCGTTGAATGGGTTGATTTTTTTTTTTTTTTTGGAATTAAAAATGTGGGAAACTAAAATAGGCAATGGAGGTGTCAACGCCAAAAGCGGGTTAGAAGCACTTTCGAGCTGTTCGGAGATAGATTTTCAAAAACATACATTTATTAATTAAAATATTTTGTGCATTTCCAGTAACTACAGCTACACCAGAGAAATCATTTTCAATATTGAAAACATACATTAGATCAACTATGAATGAAGTAATATAGAAATTGTTTAAGAAACGTTTATTATAAAAGTTAAAACCCAACTGTATTTTTAATTTCATTTGTATGTAGATAAGGCTAAATGGACCACTTAATGTGGATGAAATTATCATTGTAACAGCATTAAGTTCTAGATGATTAGTGTTTTTGTTGTACACTAAACTCACGTGAGAAAAATATCTTATTATTATATTATCTCATTAATATTAATATAAGTACCTATTACCTATAAGTTTTGATTATGTTGGGTAAGAATTTTATTTCGTAGAACCATGTACATAATACATTTTTTGAATAATTCTAATCGATGGTTTTTTTTTTTTTTTTTTTTTTTTAATATATTGGTAATTTTAAATATTATTATAAAATCTGTTCTTTCGAATCTTACATCCAGTGTAATCGCTATGTCACCTTGAAACCGTACAGTATTATATAATTTGTACATAGGACTATAAATATGGTATTTTTATTTAAAAACGGATGATATTGGAGTTGGGTGAAACCCCCCACTGATTTATGTTCTGAAAATTATCTGGACCCGAAACCCCTCCCCCCCACCATGATAGATTTCTAAATACGCCACTGATTTATAGCAAAATTATCTGATATTGAATCTATTAGAAGTGTTGTAGGAGCAAAGTTGGTAGTATTATTTATACCTAATGATTTTCCATTATTTTCCGTAATTTTCTTTTTTTTTCAATTTTATTACGAATTAGGTACCGAAATTTGTAAAAAAAAAAAAATTATATTTTATCACATCAATATTATGTTACAGTTAATATTTGGTGCAAATTTTTGGCATTACATTTTTCTTATTTATAACAATTTTCGATAGGTACCTATAGTTTTCATTTACGCTTAGGTATACATATTCTCTAAATTTCCTCTAATCTATAATTGACTAAATTTTTTTTTAATGCTTATAAGTTAAAAATTGTTTTATTGAGTTATTTTTATAAATTGTATTTTTTATACTCACCTCCTAGTTTAACAGTTGTTTATTTATAATATTTTTTATACAGTACACATGTATTTGATATTTGTATAGAATTTAAAGATACTCGTATTATGTTATAGAATATATATATGACTTATACTATGATTAAAGAGCGGATTTTTAGGTTTTTACATATTTTAACTGACTGTTTGCAGTTCGACAAGGGTAAAAATGTGAACGATTTATCGATCACAAAATTCTTAGAAAAATATTAATCCTCTTATATGACATTAACTATCATACTAAATACAATAATAATACCAGTTACATAATATACAGAGTTTATCCTATATGTCATTACTAAATGTTAATTTATTTTATTTACTAAGGACTATTTGTTTATATAAATTTCAAATATTTTAAACATTCCAGTCCTGCAACTACTAAATCAAATTCAAAAAAAATATACCTATGTAAACCATTATTACGAGTATTCGTTTCAATTGCACCTCATAATAAACTTTAAATAATAATAATAATAATAATAATAATAATAGACTCAAGTCCCATTGAAATTAATAATAGTATATACGTTAAAATAAAATAAAGTTGATTTTGCAGTGGCGATATTGAAATATTTAAAAATTTCATATGTATTATTTAAATAAACCAATTGCTCTCAAAAAATGAAGAACGGGTATTTTTCGATTTTGTCAAAATATGCATTTATAATACGGTAATAATTTAAAAAATATGGCGTACAATGATACACTCTGTATGCTGTATATTGCGTGAACCCTGAAACTTGATTTATGAAATTGACAAGATGACACATAAAGTAAACGCTATGTAGTATATTTACCACAGTTTGATCGACGTCTGATGAATGTCCGGACGTTTTTAATATTTATGTTTATTTCATACGTTCAATAATGAGACGCATATAACAATACTATCTATTTTTATTTTTGTATTACTTATTAAAATAATATATAGGCTTGTACTTGTTAGTGTTTTAAATCATGTATGTATGTATGTATGTATGCATATATCTATTGTATTTTTTATTCTAAGCTTTGAATTTGTAAATGACTATAATCAAACTAAGTGTATTTGTATAATAATACCATATTATATACCATCAATACAATTATTTAAAACGTCTATTGAGCGGCCTCTGCGGGCGAATTTTAAGATACCTACTAAAACTACCAAATTTTTTTCCCCGTCGTTGCGATTAGTCCCATAAAGATTTTTGAAACCGATTTCAATTTGTTTACAACTCTATACTTTTAATCGACTTTTTTACGTTTTTAACATTTGTTCTAAATTTACTCCCTAAAATAGTTTTATAAAATTTAAAATTACCAAATATTTGTCGACTAAATATTAAAGTATAGGTATAAGATATAAAAAATCGATTAAAAGTTTAATTTGTGGATAAATTAAAATCTGTTTTTTCCAAAATCAAATCAGACAGTGCCTATGAATCATCACGATGAACAAAGCATAGACGCTTTTGAGTAAAATTTAGACGAAATTCGTTGCCAACACACTATTATATTCATTTACGCACGCATATGACATTTTCTATTGTTTGAAAATTACCCATACAAGTCCCCTTAAAATTGGCCTGCAGAGAGCCATATATCAATACATTAATTATCCGCACACATATGTGTTATTATTATAATTATAATTTTTTTTTTGTATATGTGCCAATTAATTTGTATTTTAATTTGAATCACCAGACATATATAGGATTAATTAATGTTATAGATTTCATGTTACCAACTGCTAAGTTCAGCAAACAAAGACCGGCAACAGGCCACACAGTATACTCCTCGAACCTTGGGGTTTCAATAGGCATTTACCCGAAATTTAACTAGAGGCAATGCCCTTAGAAATCCCATGTGTCGGAGGACGATAATAGTTGTAGTCTGGTCTGCGAGTGACAGGAGCAAATATAATAACTTGATGTTGATATGTTTTAATTTAGCATAAAAATGTCAAAAAAGTAAATAAAATTAATACAAATCATTAACGTGTATAATTTAAGTTTTTACTTTTATTAACGGTGAACAACGTTAAAAAAAAAATGTCATTGATAAATAATTTCTTTGCATAAATAAAACAAATACATTATAGGTATAGGTACCTTAAATATTCATTTAGGTACTATTAATTTGCGAGTTTAAAATTACGAAAAAAATTCTACGCCAAACCGACTAGAAAATCTCAAAATTCAACCTGACCATTTTAGATCTCGATGAAACTTTCTTACGTCGTTCTCCTTAATATTATATAAATGAAAAAATATTTCTCGAATTTTTTTGTCGTATTATGTTTTGTATTATTGATTTTCAAAATTCTTGAAAAATAGTAGTTTTTTTGCCATACATTAACTTTTTAAATCTTGAATTACTCAACTTTTATTAGGCCTATAGGGAGATGTTTGGCCCATGAACTTTTTAAATGGAATTCTAACATTTACAGATGTGATCTAGGAGAGGTGTCATTTTATAACCCGTCCAGTTTATCTGCGCCCTTGGCGACCGTTACATTTTTAAAATTTGTTTAATTAAAATTGCGGAAGCACAGATATGTTGCCTACATACATTTTTTCGAGATTATACTTCCGGAAAAATACTGATTACCCAATAATATCCATGATAATATAATATAAAAGTCGCTCATTATTATAGGTATAGTATTATTGTTCGATTAATGTTTTTTAGCCCCTGATCTGGTCAAACTTGTGATGTCACCGAGGGCGCAGATGAACTGGACGGGTTATACAGCATTTTTCATACCTTTTCTTATGATACACAACACTATTTGGGTTGAAGATATAGAATTTTTTTACCGCATATAGCTATAACGGTGGCGTCATTTCAGTTTTTGCCAGACTAGGGCAAAGACTAATTACCTATATGCCGACCTAAAGACATTTCCCGAATAGTAGTACTCAGTCGTGTAAATTGTGTTATTAGAGGCTAATTATGTTTAAGGGTCCCATTTTTTTATGAGAAAAATAAATAAATCCATCCCCAAATTATACTCCTTCGTTTACCTATTATACATCAATATTATAATATTATTCAAGCAATAATACAAACAATTTGGTCCATTGTACTATCTTTTCGTCCCATCGATCCTTACTATTACCGATTTTAAATTTGAAAGTATATATATCGCAGAATAAAAAAATCAGAATGGACACTGATAAGAATTTACCTACACGGATAGCATAGGACGGCGTGAAAATCAGTCGTCATGTTTTTATCATTCTTTATACTGCGATTATACATGTGTTTACACCACGAACCAAGATATATATATGGACTGGAAACGACACGGCAGGCGGGTGGTAGTGGTGCGGTCACGTTTTGAAACGGGGTTTCTTAAGTGGGGGGAGGGGGGGATTTTACGGGCCGGAGCGTTCCTAGTAGTATTTTTTAGTACTAGGCTAACCAAATCTTTCATCACATTTATTTAACGATATAAGTATTGGTATATCCATGGCTTAAGTAAATATTTATATAAGTAATTACTTATGCTATGGGTATATCGTGACTATGTTTTACATCTAGTTTTTTCAATAATTTATTTCCAAGATTTCATAGATATTTTGGGAACACTACTAACTGTATT
>JAIPRL010011828.1:0-12908 GCA_025469235.1 Pemphigus obesinymphae
AAATATTTTGAACCTGATACTTAAAAATGAACCCCAAAAATTGAATCTGAAACCCATTAACCGGAAAAAATTTAACCCGAAACCCGTCAACTGAAAAAAATTTTAACCAGTTTTAAACCCGAAACCCGTAACCCAAAAAAAATATTAACTGTTTTTCAACACCGAACCCGGAACCCGGAAAAAATTAAAACCGTTTTTTAATCACGTATTAGAAACCCGGAAAAATTTTAACCGGTTTAAATCCGTAACCCGAAACCCGAAAAATTTTAACCCGTTTTGACTCCCTGGTAAAAACTGCCAAAATACGATTTTGTCAAATCAAGATTTATGTGTATTACCACCTAAGTTTCATTTAGAATCATTGCAAAACATTTACCAAGAGTATCCTATCCAATAAGCAAATTGCTTCCACTTCTACTGACACCCGACGACTTTTTTCTATGGATTTCAACATAAGTAAAATAATCTTATTTATTTTTATTTTTTTATAATGTATTATAATAATATTTTTTGTAATAAAATTCTTTAATTGTAGATTCATTTTACTACATTCCTAAGTATAATAAATTATAATAGTGTAATGTGTATGAATTAAGGCAGAAAACAATACGGCAAATAAATAATTATTGGATTATATTGAATTCATAGTCAAATTTACACAAATTAACTTTTTTTCTAATAGTGATTTATCAATTTTTGGAAAAATATCCCCCTATTTTAAAATTCTAAGTACGCCACTGCGTAGGTATTTAAAATATTTCTTAACTCGTTTGCATTGTATTGATTAATTTTTTCGGGGTATTCAATCCTAGGAGGATTTTGTCCGAGGTCGATATTTTGATGGGATTTTGTCCTACCACAAATTCACACAGTGCTGGGGGGGGGAGAAGGGGTTGTCCTTATACCCAAAAAATCATCAATTTGTTTTTTCATAAAATCACACATACTTGTCAAATTTATATATTCGTCCATTCATTCAGTAACTAAAATTATTTTTAGATGACTTTTCTTAAACAATTATAAAAATATATGAAACGCTTAAAATGTTTAAATTCTCAATTAGAGACGCTTTTTTTTTCATTTTTAAGTAGAAAAATTAAATAATAATAACACACATAGAATTGGTAATACAGAATAGCAGTACATATTCTATTATTCTGTGCTGGTAATCGATATTAAGTTATATAATATTATATTATAATTTAACGTATGCTCATTAAGAATTGTATTATACTTATAACAATTATTAATTATATAAATTGCTTTTATACAATAATAATATGGCATAAATATTTTCACAGTTTATATTAAAAAAAAATATATCGATCGTCGGTATTCGGTTAAATAATGAATCATATACAGTGGAACCTTATTAACTCGAATCGGTTGGGGGCAAAAAAAAAAATTCAAATTATCGAAAATATTTTTTAAACAACACAAAGACGTTATTTTATAATTTTATTCATTTATGTATTTACTAATAAATGTATAATGTATGTATCATGTATGTACTATGTAAATTGTATTAAAATTTAAAAAAGAGTATTCTATAAAAAAAAGTATAAAGTAATTAATATGTATGTAAATTGTATGTAATAAAGAAAATTTTCTCGAAAATCTCGTCTGAAATTTCTCGTTGTTCTTGAATATATTTACGTACAACCTGTAAACCATCTAATGCCTTGGCAAGAGTAGTTTTAGGCAAAAGCAATAAATTCCTCATCGTCATCGAATTATATACGTGTTATATTATTTCAGTAATTTTCGGTAATGTATGTCGAACAAAAATTCGAGTTATAACCCAAAATTAAACTAAAATTACTTCGACTTATCGAGAAATTCGAATTATCGAGAAAATTAGGTAATCAAGCATATCATATATTGTAAGGCAGGGACCAAGGCATTCCTTCGAGTTATCGAAAATTTGATTTATAGGGGTTCGAGTTATCGAGATTCCACTGTATTTAATATTTATTTAATTTTATTTTCGCGTTAATATCAACATTGATAATAAGTATAGTTACAATAATATCAATTATAATTTCTTATTCCTAATTGTTCATAGTGAATAACCGTATAAAATGTTCTGTTGATAGTATAACAAAGTGGTTTTGTTTCGGTGGAGTTGTGTCGTTATCAAGTGGTTTTTTGTCGAGTGGGGTTTTATCGGGTGGGCTTTTGTCGCACTTCACCCTAAAACTATTGCAAAATCAGTGTTGTCATATATTTAATACAAAACATAACTAGCTATTATTTTAGTGGCGACTCTGGTTAGTAATTATAATAAGCATAGATGATAAAAATTTATATGATAATAAGCAAGTACTATGGAGATAACAATTTCTATCACTCATAATTTAATAAATGCGTAATGCGTTTTATGTTCGGTGTTTATTCATTGGATTAATATAAAAACAGATTAAAAAAAAAAAGTTCAAGAGACGAATTTTTTACGAACTTCAAATTGTCAAATTTATAGCCGAATATGGAGGGTTCACCATTTTAAAAAGTTTGAGGACCCATTTCTAATAAATATAATATTTTCTTCAAATTATTAAATTATTTTTTCTACAGGTAATACAAATTATAGATCGTCAGTTGTGTGTAAACAGATATCGAGAAAAGTTTGAAATCGAAGAGTTCGAAGAAGAAGCATTTCAATTAAATATAACTTCGATAAGGTTCAACTTCCAGTTACATTAGATTGTGACTTAATAATTTGCCAAGTATGCCGAATTTATTTGTTATGGCGAGTTCGTAAAATTGGTTTACACTAAAAAGACGACTTTATCAAGTTCTGAAATACAGTTTTAAAAAGGTATACTTTTTCTGTTACCAAAATGTATTATTTATTTTTATCAGGACTTGGAACTTTATATATTTTTTAAGATAATGCATACCTATTATTTAAAATAAATACTTTGAGTCCAAAACATTGTTTTCCGTATTACAGCCATTTTGATCTTTTGATGTTTAAAAATGTATTACTCTGGTAATTTTATTTTCTAAGTAAAAAATGATGCACTTTATCAAAAAAGAAGAAAGTGATTAAAGTGTGAAAATTAATTATTAATATGATATGAGGTGTGTTCAATAAATACCAATACTAGAATAACTATAGATAAACTTATAATATTATCACTAGTATAATTGTATGAAAATTAATTGGAGTTAGTTTTTCAGTATATGAATGCAAAATTTAAATAATTATAATAATCCACATTCATTAACAGTGTACATTCAATGTCAAGCGTACAAATATTAAAATTGTAATATGGACATTATAAAAGTGCAGTGTAGGTATGTGTATCATTTAAAATTATGCAAGGGATTATTGCTAGTAAAAAGTCAGTGAATTTGAAAGGAAGTGGTTTGATATTTTTCTAAATATTGTCAAATTAGAAATGAGTTTGAGTATTACACATGATACCATTCCAGAATAGTTTTTCCAAATTTCTAACAATCAGATACCGAAACTACGGTTTCAATAATTTTAACTGAGCTTTTGGCAGTCAATAGTCTATCAGGTTATTCATTGTCTTTAAAATCACTCAAAATATGTTTTCCAAGGTTCAGTATTATATCCAGTTTTTTTGTGAAAGTTCATATGTTTTACTAACATTTTTCCCTAGTTTTGAACAAAATTTCAGACACATATCATTCTTCTATTACATCCGTAACAAAACTCGCGGATTTGTATAATACACTTGACTTTGAATATGCACTGCTACATTTGTTTGAGTTAAAAACTTTATAACTTTTGAGATACCTATTGACTAATCTTACATTCATAAACTGGAATGAGAATCAATGAGAATTGTTGCCCCCAGTTAAATTTAGAGTTAGAACACTTATTACTCAATTAAAAAAAAGGATATGAAAGATCATATCTCGGCAGAGCGTTTTTCTAAAAGTTATCTAATAAAGAACATACAACAAATAAAAAAATAAAAATACTGTAATGTGTTTGTTAAAATATTCTTCTCTTTGGTTTTATAATAGGTATTTCAACTCTAAATTTAACCTAAATGATATAATTCTCATTTTTAAGTCTCATTATATTTCCTATACTTCCCATTAGATAGATGGAGGCAGTAAATGTGGGTATACTGATTTTAGATATTATTAATGAAAATAAATAATTTATTTTTTGTTTATATTTAAACATTTTTAGTGCATATAAATCCTGGCTCAAGTAGTATTGCACCTACCTACTATAAATTATAAGTAAAAATAAAGATTTAAAATTTGATGAAATATGAGAGATTTAAAATGTCCGTGAGACGTTATTGTGTCTAGTGTTTTGAGCTTGTACAGCATTATAGTTACTGGACAACCAATCAAACAACATTGTATCGCAGACTGATATAGATACTTAATTGATTAAAATTAATGACAATTCATCTCTGAAGTCGAAACAATATTTAAAAATGAAACTAAATTTTGTATTGAAATTCTAATTTCATTATCTTCTTAAGCAAATAAATATTATACATTTGACCAGTAAAATTTAAAAATTTTATTTTTATACATATAAAATTTCTACCATATAATTTTTATAATTCTGATTACTAATAAATTAACTTTAAATGTTGGTTAGAAATAAAAAATTATATTGTAACTTTCTCTAACTTAATTTTTTTGTACATATATTATCACTAACTTTTGAATACTGTAAATTTTTATTTAATCGAATATATAGGTGTGCATATTTAACTATTTTTCAATACATAAAGATTTTAGTTCTAATCATTATTATTATTTATCAGATTTAGTGAAAACAATCTAATATCAGCTGTATTGTGCTCAAAATAATACAAATTATTAATGCTTTTAAAGAGTTTAGACTTAATTACTTCTACTTCTACTTCTAAGTACTTCTACCCAAGAGTATTCACACAAATTGTAAAAAGTGATCATTGATTTTGTTTTTTTTTTTTTCAGGATTTGTAATTACAAAAAAATTGTTTTATCTTCATGTGTAATGGATTTTAATAATAGAACAATTGAAAAGGAAATGGAAATTGAAAATGAAGAGAAAAACTACTCCACAGTGGTATTATCTAAGACCATTGATAATGATGATAGTCGTATTGGAAAGTTTCCATCTTTACGGACAATTGGTAATGATGATAATGGTTATATTCAAAACTTTCCTCAATTAACATCAATAGCAACTGATGTAATCACAAAATCTTCTCTAGATAAGTCTACAATGATAGTAGCGGATGACCAGCAACAGAATAATCAATCAGCAATATCGGTGGTCATGAAAATTGATAATAGTGACTGTGAATTAGTACCACCGCAAATATAAAAACAGTTTTCTCAACTATCTATTATATCAGAACCAATTGTTGGCAAACAACCGGTTTTTATACCAGTCGTTTAGAAGGTTGATCCCAAAAAATTGAAGGCTTCTATAAAAAAAACTGTGGCAAATTGTAAACCTAATATTATTTAACCAATACAAACTCAATCAGAGCAGACGGCAGTGAACACATTTGAAACACTGTCACCACCACCATCACCAGGTACTATTCCTTTTGTTGGACCAAAGGTATAATTATTGATGGATGAAGAAATTCTGTCGCATGAAGCCCGTGTTGAAGGAAACGGTGTTATAATGTTCAAAAGTATGCAGCAGGATAATTATCGAAATAGCTTTCCTAGAAGATTTTCACGAATCAGAGTTCAATTCAAATCATCAATTCAGGATGATAATTGTAGACTTTATGATAATACAGTGGTAGAATCAATAAGACTTTTATGACTGTTTTACCACCATTAAACAGACAGATGACAATAGGTATAATGATGAAAAAGCACAGGTACCTAAAGTGAATAAGTTGAATGGTATAGTGAATATCGACTAAAATTTTTTAATAAATCACGACTTCTATAGTGGACAAGAATTGACGTCACCACTATTAACTCTTGGTATGACTAAACAAATACACAAATACCTAGGTCCATTTCTGATGAGAATTTGAACTGTAAAGTACCACCACAAATGAAAATTAATATTAGCAGTATTAATGACAGCAGCCTTTGTGGTAATTAAGTTACCAATTCTGTCACTGTTACTACCTTTGTCACTACTACCACTATGCCAGTTATATTGCTCATTGGCATCATCACCACTATTCCTTCAAAAAATAATCATTCCATTAAAAACAGAAAATTTATTGTTGTGAAAACAAATAAAAATAGAATCAAAAGCAAGGGTAGTGCTACAAAATTATCAAAATGTACAAAAATGTCCACAATAAAACAGTTTTTATCTCCCAATACGGTTAGAAATGATTCCACTGTTGCTTTCAACCTCCAGATTGTTCCTTTAGTGGCTATAAAGGTAAAACCATTAACTAATGATAGACCAAAAGCATGCCAAAGTTACTTTGATAAGGAAGATGGATGTCACACATGAATAATGACAAGACAATGTCTCCATCTAAGTAATGTACAATATAGCAAATTAACACTACAGAACACTGAAATTGTGATTGGATTTAAAAATCAATAACTATTTTTTTAAAAGAGAATATTTTGTAGAAAATTATATTCTTTTATTAAATTTTGTTTGAGTTATTAATACTTTTATTAAAATAAAAATATATAATAATATTATATCATTCCATTTTTAGGGTATTTTTTTTATATATATCCTATTCTTGGAGTATGAATAAATACATATAATATATACAATTTAGCGTAGAACAAGAAGTTTTAAAAATATTTATCTTGATTCGTTAATTAGTTATATTTAGTACCTATGTAATTCTCAAAGTTTTGATGATATAAGAATATCCCTGATATCATACAGAGGTATAATATAATTATATATGTAACTTATATAAAGTATATATACTTGAATGCACCTGATATTTTATTAAAAATCTCATTCCGTGTTCAGACTCATCACACCAGACTGAGACCATGCCCTAATTCACATTACTTCACACTCCACATCTTACAGTAATAACCACACATTTCACCGAATGTTGAATATTGTAAATTATAGCAATTTTTTAACATAAATACCGTTTCCTCATTTGGTCTATAATTAATTAATATATTATGTCAAACTGTATATATTTTATAATATTTATTTATTTATACTTATTTTGTAATACATATTTCATGATCCTTATCAAATCTGTAACATTATATTGTCTGTACTATTGTTTAAGCTTTTTGTCAATTTTGTCAAAACTGTCTGTTTGAGCGTCAATTTATTGAAGATAAAAAAATTATTGATTTTAATACATTGAAATATGAAAAAATTTATTGTAAAAAGAGAATGTAAGAAATTGAGTTATACATGTTGTTCAGAAATTTTTGAATGTTGATGTCATGCTATTGTTTCGGACCAAGGTTGTAAAAAAACAGGGTTTTTTTTTAAAAAGAACAAAAAAAAAAAAAACGGTTTAAACATTTAAATTAGAGTTTTTAATGTGTTTTTGGCTTTAAAAGTTTTTTAAAAATATACATTTTTTTGGTTGGAAATTATGCTAATCAAAAATTGAAGGTTAGTATTCCAAAACGTTCTATTGCCAAAAACGCAACTTTTCGGGAGAGCCATTTATTTTTTTTGTATATAAATTAATGGAAATAAAACGTTTTGAAATAATTTGAGTTCACCAATAATACTAAAAATACAGGAAATAGTATGTTTTGGAAACTTTAAAGAAGTGGAAATAGTAGGTACTTTTTGCATTAATAATTTTTTAATAACTTTTTAACTTAACATCAACTTATTAACTAGTTGATGCCCATATTTGCAAATAATATTACTATTCTTTATAATATATTTTACAACAATAATTTTCAAACATTTTTCAAATGTTGACTATTTTAAATTAACATAATTAGGTACCCACTTATGTCCTAGTTACTATTTTATAAATTTCACTACTTGGTTTTTACTTGAGAAATATAAATATATTTTTATTACATAATTTTAAAAAAATTGATTCATATCTCAGATAAATTATTTCTATATTTGTGTACCTATAGTATATACATTTTTTTTTCTTTATATAAAAAATAATGTAATTTACTTTAATATTTATTTATTTATATATTAATAAAACAGGACAAGCAAAAAAAAAAATTAGTTTAATTAATTTATTAACTTTTTGTTAGGTAAGTACAAGTACTACCATGAGCATTGTAAAAACATGAAATTTATCAAAAGTTTCAGTTATAATCCGGCTTTACTGCATGTAAAAACAAAATATTTTTTAATTTCCATACCAATCTATTAATATGTTGTAAAAGTAATAATTGTTTTATTAATTTACCTATTTTGAATCAATGTTTTAAAATATTTTATTACATTTTTCTTATTAAATAATATATTTAAAATTTAAAAAAATTAATTAAAAAATGTAATCCTCTTATAAAAATAAAAATAAATATACATATTTTGTAAAAAATAACAATATATAATATATTATATAAGTAAAATTTATATATAGCATAAAAAATAATATTTACGAAAAATGCCTAGAGTATTTATTCTAAAAAAGATTCTGGGTAAGAACTAGTTTTTGTCATAAGTTATCATCAGGAATAATAAAAAAAATATATATATGAAAACTAGTAAACATAATACATAGAATATACTAATAATAAGAAAACAATTATGATACGATTACTTGTAACATATGTATAGGTATTAAAACAGTTGCTAGAAAATTATGTATCGTTGTCTAATATGTACGAGTAGGCACCAATATATTGGTAAATAATAAATAATTAATAATAATTTTATCTATAAAATCGGTTTGTATTTAAAATATTATTAAAACTATTATGTTTACTTCATTATAAATGATTAATTCTTCTAATAGGTACTGCATTTACGTACCTAACTATATATATTTTTGATTATATTTTAATAAGTACTATTAATTATTTTTCTATATTTAAATGCATATTATGATTACATTCTAAGATGTGCCAAAATTAGATTTAAGAGAAGATTTTTAAAATTTTATTTCTTAAATATGTTCTTCTTCATTGTATCAAATATTGAAACTTTCACTAGTTTTTCCAGTGTAAAATTTATTGCAGCTACATATAAGCTTATAATTATTTTTGGTTTTAATGGAATTATTATTAGTCTTAAATGCAATTTTTACATTATTACTATTGTTATTTAAAAAGTTTGCAAATTTATCAGATAAAAGTTATGGTATTTTATTGAACAATATTTAATAGAATTATTACTATATAATATATTAATAGGATTATGTAATATTTTCCTTTAATTTTCTTGATTGTGTTTATATCACTACTATTTTCATGTCTATGTCACAAATTAAATAAAATTAATTTTCATTGTTAAATTTATTTAATTAATTAATTAATTAATTTAATACTTTGGAGTGTACCTATATAATATGGAATTAAAATAAGAAAATTGATGTGAAAATAAATGAATAGAATCATTTGGAACTGTCCAGTTTTCTATATATTTCTATAAATATATAAATATATTGAATTTTAATTCATTTTTAGAGATTTCTTTTTGTATATATTATTTTTATACCTAATATATATTATATTTATTTTTAATTAATAATAAGTCAAAAAATGATAACATTTAGTATTTATTTAAATAGGTACATATTTGAAATTTAAATTATAATTTAAACTCTTAATTCTATGATGACGGTAATTAAAAATGCAATAAAAGTCTATATTATACATTATAGTACAATATTATGGTATCAATGATTAGGCATATTCTTAGAAAAAGTATTAATTAACAAGTGTTGATTTAATATAATGTATAATAAACGTTAATTTAAGTATAAGGTATAATTCACGACAATCTTATTTTTGTATTTAATAATTAGGTAATAATTAATTTATATTATAATTTATACCTATTGAGTATTGGTTTACTTCGATTCAATAATAAAATATACATCTATACCTATACATTATACAACAATTTTTAAATCTTCAAAATTTACACATAATGTATAAAAAAATTAATAATATTATAATTTAAAATTTACTCGTTCTATTAATATTATATATACTCGTACGTATATATGAGTAGGTATATATTCCGACAATCGTTCGTCAATTATTCAAATATATATTACAAAATTTTTATATTTTTTTTTGTAGTAATTAATATCTTAAATATTATTCATATCATATATTCGAAATCTATATATTAATTAAAAATCACACAATGTCACTGTTTAAAGTGGTGGAATATCTACTCCACGACGTGTCCATAATATTTTTTTGATTTATAACATTTTAATTATAATTTTTCTAATTATTTTCAATGTTTAAATAGTAAATACCAATAAATATGTGAACTTTTTAATAAATAATCAAAATTTAATGTTAAAAAAATATCAATCTGTTTCGTCGGAATTATAAAGTAGGTAGTTATTTAGTTACAAATTATTTTTTTTAGAAAACAAACTTATATAAATAATTATAAATGAATTTACAATAGTTATAATTAAGGACTTTAATTCCCTAAAATATCGCAAAATATTTTTTTAAAAAAAAAATGCAATAATTAATAACTTGAACATTTCAAAAAATACACTACAAAAATGCATTTAATTTATTTTTTGATGATTCAAAGAAAAAAAGATATTAAAAAAAATATGAAAAATTAATTTTATATATTAATATATTAATAAGAATATGTTTAATCTGAAATCTGAAAATCGGAGAATTAATATATATATACATATATAAATAAAATATAAAAATATAATATAGATAATATAATATAAATATAAAATATATATATATTTAAATAATAAATACCTATATTAATAATTGATATTTGATACGATAACTGATATTTTATTTTTAATAATCGTAGAGAAAAATTAAAATTTTGTGTAAAATACCGTAAGAACATCAAAAAATGACCTAAAACGTAAAATTTGTCAAAAAATGTAAAGTAAAAAGTCCTTTTAAATAGATATAGGTAATCAGTATTGCCTAAAACATATCTTCACTTACAAAGCTACGTTTAAAAACATCACGGAAATAATAATATGGACATTGCAACAAAATACTAGCAGTCTTAGTTATAAAGCTAGGTATGTATTTGATAAGAATTGACTTAGAGGTAGGTTAGGTTTGTCTTTAAATGTGATCTGCGGTGAGACACTTTTTCAACTCATGACTAATCAATTTAAATATTAAAAATATATTCGAAACGTATTTGACGAACAAAACAGCTAAGTGATTTATATTCAAGATACAACTTTGTGTTGAAATAACCAATTAACAGCATTTACTTATTTATATATATATACCAATATATCTATTATTAAGTGTAAACTTATTATGCTACTGATAGTTATTTAAAAGACAAGGACGCCGCGTGATAAAATATATAATTATTAAAAAATATTAAAACACTATATATACGTCAATAAATATCATCAATCTGAAACGTTTAATTCGAATATAAACTTTAAAGTTTAAATATGAATAAATTGGAGAATTTTCTATTATTATTGAAGACAATTATTAATGGATGGATACGCTGGCCTATATAATGATTCATTAACTACATCTATTTTGTCAGCTACCTACTAGTTAGGTACGCATAATAGTTCAGTACTATATAGGTACAATACATGTACCTACTCGTATATTATTTTGTTACGTGCGTGGGCGTCAGGAAAAAGCTCAGTGTTGGAATTAGATATCTACCTAACTATCAGTTTATCTAGTTAAAGATAAAATATAACATGAAAAAAATCATGTATAGATAATGATAAAATATGAACACGACGGATTAAAGATAAAAGATAAACTCATTTTTATCTAGATAAAAAACCGATAATTTTTTAATTGAAATAAAAAGTTCTAATATTTTTAAGATGTCATATCGAAATCATAACCCAAAAGTATATAATATATAATAAAATAATAATAATTTTTTTATATTAAAATTAAAAATAATACAAAATCGAAAATGAAATACATTTTAGTACTTTATACTTACTACTTATTACGTATCTATTAATTATTATTCATAGATATTTTCCTTATTCCCGAATATAAAATATACTTTGTAGCCATGTTGGTACATTTATTACAATTGGAGTATGAAACTCGTTTGTAATACCTACAACGGTCATTGCAGTCACATTATCGGTGATAAACAAAAATATGATGAAAATTAAAGACACAAGTATACACTATATATTACACAGCACACATTTTTTTGCATATAAATGCATACATTTTGAGTACAAGAGTATATTTTCGCCAAAAAAATCAATATTTTTGTATATTAGGTACTTAAATTTATAATTTATATTTTTTTTTTATAAATCTATAAAAATTATTTAGATAAATTTACTTATATAGGTGAAATTTTTATCTAAAATAATTATTTAAATAACATACCTTTATTTATCTAGATAAGATAAAAAATAAGTAAATTATATTTAGATAATTTACCTAGATAAGTCCCAACACTGATAGTGAGGCATAGTGGAAGCTGGTGGGAAAGCACGTGCTAACTAATGCCTCAATTCCGGTGGATTGCGGAACCACAATATTAATACAGATTAATAAAACAGGTTATCAAATAAATAATACGTGATAACAGAGTATAAATAATATTATTATAATAATACATTAATAATTATTATAATACATTTATTATGATATAGTTTTTATTTTATAATATAATATTATAGTATGTCCCTGTGGAGGGGGCTAAGAATACCTCCACGGTTTCCTCATGCCTGTCGTAGAAGTCGAATAATTGAGGTTGCGTCAGGTCGACAGCCGGCATAAAACTTGTCAAAAAGTATGAGAAGTATTAAAAAGAATATAGGCGAGTTTTCCCATCTCGGATGTTCGCGGGGAAAACAAAATTGCGTACTTGG
>JAIPRL010011829.1:0-12906 GCA_025469235.1 Pemphigus obesinymphae
AAACAAATAGAATGAATTTTATCAACGGCTGGTTAATTTCTATTTCAGGGCTGCAATTTTTGTGGAACCAATTAAATCCATCGAATAATCCAAAATTTGTCCTCTATACAAATCGAATAAACCAAGACTGTCTAGAAAATCTTTTTTGCACTTTTCGCCAACAACAAGGCGATTCTTTTAACCCTACACCCATACAATTTACTTGGGTTTTTAAAAAAATTCTGTATCTTGATTACTTTCAACACTCTCCTGGTGCTAACTGTATAAAAGATTTTGATGAAATACTAAGTTCAATAGGACCAACCTCAGACAAAACTATTTTTCATGAAGAATCAAATAAAGAATATTTTAAATTTAAAGGCATAGGATAGGAACAGTTGATTATAGACTTTTAAATCTTCCTGAACAAAATACATTAATATATATGGCAGGCTATCTGATGAAAAAATGTATTGATAAACATACTTGCCAGGTTTGTATTGACTATGCACATTCCCAAAAACAGTTGGATCATTCATTTCTTCTTTCTTTCTATAAAGCATACTCTACTAGTGACCAATCAACATTCGGAAATTTAATGATGCCACATGAAGATTTTTATAATTATATTAATGAGTTAGAAAATATTTTTATTAACAACTTTCCCACAATCGCTACTGAAGATGGAGTTGGGGTCAAATTGAAAATGGATTTTTGTAATGTTTCTTTTAACCACCCTTGTGAGTTTTTTGAAAAGTATTTTTAATTAATTTGTTCACACGATTCAGAATATATACTGCTGTCAAATTTTTAAATAGAAACTTAATGTCAGAAAAAAGAAAAAGAATAGGAAATTGACTGTTCTGACTCATTTGTAAATTTTTATTTGTTCAATTTAGACTAAAATATAGAAATATATATTTATTAAATGAATTATAATATAAATTATGTAAATATTGAATTATTTTGTTTGTATATTTAAATTTAATATGAACAATTTTAACTAAAATGAAATTCTATTGTTCTATTTAGACTGAAATATTGAAATATATGTTAATTATTTTTATTTATTTACTCTATGTATTAATTAACTAATAGCATACCATTCCTGCAACAGGTATTTCTTGTTTATTGTATTCTGAGTTCTTTGCTATATTTACACTTAATTTAAATTTATTTACACTTGAAAAGCGATTTATTTTGTGTTTCTTTTTCTGGATCTGTATTATTCAATTTTAATTCTTTACTAGAATTGGGTCTATCCGTTTTATTTAAATGAATAGCGCTAAACAAACCAAACTAAATAACCAAAATAAATTTCATCTATTGTGTGCACGAGATTCTGGTAAAATGTAAAATGTATAACACCGAACAGTTTTGCCGTGATAAAAGAAAAACAAAAAATATACTACGTGGCTACACTGATTTACATTTAGTTCTTATCACAGTTTTTGGACAGTGTCCATTCTGCTTTAATCTATTCTGTACTGGAACGTTATCGCACCATCGACCGCCACGTGTGTTGATTGTCAAAGACGCGATAACGTATGAATGCGCCCGCGCGGACCTTATCAGTTGAAATTCAAATACGAATGTACTGAACACTAGTAAAATTTGCATTAAATGAATAATAAATAATTTTGATAAATTTTCAAAACAGTTATTTTTAACTTTTTTTTTATTGTGGTATAATAAAGTCAAAAAAACATTGTGGTAATTTATTCAAAATTCAAATAGGTATACATATTGTCGTAATTTGTTAACATCTTTCAAATTATAAACCAAAAATTTAAAAATGTTTGTACATCATATTGGCAGAAAGCAAATTATTTAAATACAGGTTTTCACTTGAAAGAGGAATTGCCAATTAAATTTTTGGGCGATAACAAAAAAATGATAAGGTGTTGCTCTAATGTCTTGCGTATAGACATGTCCGCGACCCGGTGACCGTCACAAACCGTTTATGAGGGGTGGCATGGACGAAATTTCCAAAATGTTCTATGATCGCCGGGCACTCCTTCAGACTGAATTCGCATCCACTTGGCGCGAACTATAAATTCAAAGAAAGTGTCAGGTGTGTACAGTTCAACTAAAATGAACAATGTATCCGTGGACTCAGGGTCATTGGGTCCTGATACAAACTTATTCATTTAGACCAATTATTCTTCTTGTAGAAATAATATTTATATAAATCGTAACATGTGTATTATTTTTTACATAATATAAATAATAAATTATTGATAAACATTTTAATTTTTTTTTTTTTAATAGGAGATTTATATTATTGATTATATGCATACTAAAAAAATCAATATATGAATATTATGCCAATGTTGACCCTATTTCCCTAAGTCAAAATTTTTAATTATAATAAATCGTTCTTTAGTATTTATAATATGTTTGTATTAAATTCTTATGTACCTACTGTACATTATGGGACTAGCTCATTTTGTAATATAAAAATAAAATAATCACATAAACCTGTGTGATTTGATCTGAATATCAAAAAAATAATAAAATTACCGCTGCTATTGTCTGATTATGAATGAAATAGAAAATTAATTTCACTATGACGTATGTTTAATTTATTTAGTTACCTAGCAATTTTCTAGGTAACGTTAGGTATTATTATGAAAGTTTCAATAAAATTGACTAGGAACTTATAGTAGATAATTCCTAAAACATTTTATGATTGACTAGAAGTATAATAAATTTTTTTTTGGGGCGTCGATTGTCAAACTGATTTTCGATACGGGTTTACCGGTTTCCGAATTTCTACCTGATTTTTTTTGCGTTTTTTTTTTCTCGATCTCGGGATCTACGAATATAACAATATTTATCCAATGTACGCAACATGTGAACGAAATCTTAATAAACATTATTATCATTGCATCTTTTATTATTAGATATTTATTTTATTTTGTTTTGTTCGTTTAAACTACTTACTTACGTATAATAGTACATATTAGGTATAATACCCTGTAGCAAGTTCGCATTTTTTTTTCTCGGACATTCGTAGATAGTTTTATAAAAACCGAGATAATAAGTCCAACCGACTGATTCACATAGTAGGTACCTTCCCTATATTTATTTATATTGAATTTTAAATCGTCGGATTTTCGCCGACCTAGACGTTAGTTCCTAATATGTGTATACACATAGGTACCTATATTATGAGTCGAAAGGAGGATAAGGATAAGTCAGGAGGACTTTCAAGTATTTCAACAAATATAAAAACTCAAGACCATAAGTCTGACCGAATTCACATATGTGGAGCAGCTACCTACTATATTATATTATTGTGATATTTTTAAAAAATTTTATTAAATATAATTTATATATATTGTGTGAAATCCGTTACTTCGAGTTTTTATAAAAATCTGAGAATAGTAAGTTCGATACAATTTTGAATTACATATCTACTTTGTCAACTTACATGAGAAACACTTTATGTGTGAATAACTATCTTCTAGAAAGCGAACGTCAAATTCCGCCGCAGTCGAAATATTTTTAAAATTAATTAATGAACACTATTATTTCTTAAAATACTTCAGTCACCGACTATTCGGGATCCTGATAAATTACATAATATGATGTGTACGTATTACACTAAAAAGTAATTTCACTTATATGGCATTTCGCTCAAAAAGTTACACTTACATGGTGTTATGCCCAAATGTTGTTAAAAATTCAAGGGTTTGCACTCAAAAGGTGTTAAACTTATAAGTAGTCTCGCTTAAATGGAGTTACATTAACAAGGAGCTTCACTCGGTAGGTGTTGCACTTAAGCTAGTAGTGAACAATATATAAAAATATCTACCCTAGGAATGCCTCCGAGTGTGAATAATTTAAGTTCGGTGGAATGCATTTTGCCGAACCAAAATGTATCTAATTGAAACAGTAGTCCCAACATCAATAATTACGGAGTTATAAGAAAAAAATTAAAATAAATATCTGTGGTTTTAGTATAATATTATACACTGATATACCATCTATTATCCATCAGTCATCCCTCGAGTTTCTACTACTACAACTAAGTATCTAAGTCCACTATAATAATAAGTCCATAAAAGAAATGCCTTTTAGCTCCTAAATATTGATATATATATAAGTTTAGAATAGTAAATCATATTTTTTAAATAATCATCAATGGAAACGCAACGCTATAAGTTTGAACCTATTCAGTATTCGGTTAGGTAATTTTGAACATTTTATATTTGCACCTACGTAGTATTACCAATTACGAGCTGGGGAACTGAAGATACCTCGAGAGTTATTCTTGTGATATCGCAGATTGAAACGTCAAAAAATATGGGGTAAATATCATAAGTACCGGTCATAGTGGATGCCTACATCACAAAAGCTATATCATACTATTTATAAATCACATTTCAAGCTGTATTTTAGTCTCCTTGATAATGTTTATTTATAAATACAATCAAACTTATTCTTCATATATATATTGTACTATTACTACTTACCTCTATTACGCATTAATCCTATTCATTTATTTATTTAGAAACCATAATTATTAAATATATTTAAAATTCAAAAATTGTAATACTTTTATAAGAATTAAATAAATATATAATATTAAAAATAACAATATATATATAAGTAAAATCAATACACATTATAGAGAATATCTGATGATGGTTTACATTCCAAATATGTTAATTATTTATTTTTTGAATATTGACGGCACATGTTGTTAAATTTTATATTTATTTTTATTCATAATTATTATTGGTCTTATTTTATACAAAAGATTGACGATTTTGAAAAATTTGATTTTAATCTAGTTTGAGATACATTATTTTAACAAAATTAATTTTTCAATTGTAATTTATAGAATTTAAGCATCGTGATAAATTCATTAATTTAAATTTATATTAATATTTTGATTCAATTTTTAGATATAAATTCTCTGAAGTCAGATTCAGATACGGTTTGCACAGACCTAATTAATAATTTTACTAGTTATTTATATAGATGTTTTTGAAAAGAAAATTAGCAGACAATAATTTTCTAAAATATGTTTACTGAAAGTAGCGAATTTTATTAGATGTATTAACATTGAAACAATCTGACTTCCAAGGATCTAGGACATGTTAAATTATGTATGTAATTGGAAATGTACAAAGCATTGCTAATAATTTGTAAACGATATTACAAATAAACATAATGTATAAAATTAAAACAAATTTTTAATTAAATAATATATAACTTTATAAATCATTATTTCAAAAGGTCTTAATATAAATTATGTTTTACTTGCAATATGTAGGTGTATTGAATATAAAAACTACTACAATAGTTATTTAGATGATGTTAAACTAATATATTTCTCATTGGAATTATGTTCCCAATAACATTCAATTCGGAGTTATAGCGAAATAAAAATAAATTGATTTTGCCAAAATACATATTTAGCGTTTCGTAATAAATAAATAAACCGGTACAGTGATAATATAAGCGCATAATATAGGTTATTGTGTCATTTTACATCAAAAATTGAATAGCTGTAATTTGATTAGTTATAATTTATAAACAATAGCCATTGTTAAATTCAAAATTTTTTTTTAATGTATTGCATAATTCTGACGATGAATCCTATAAAACCGAGTATTATTGTAAAGATGTACCGAGCTTAATTTAAATCCTTTCAAGCGTATTTTAGTTTGGCTGTGTGTGTATTTTGACACACGATCAAGCTTTTTTTACGATTATTTGAACCATTATTACTTACGTGAATACACGAAATTTACTGTAAATTCAATTGATTTTTTAATTTATAAACCATATTTATTGAATATATTTAAATAAACTTAAGAAATTCATTATTAATTTAATATAATAATTAATATATATTATAAAATATAACAATATTTACAATATAAGGCGGGGGTTCACCGGGAGGAAATACACAGATTGACTCCTAGAGTCCCACGTCCGGGAGGAATGTTCCCTAACAACCCTACTTGGAGAAGCGGGTTGCCCAAGCCTATCACCCGGGTCGGGTTATCTTCCAACAGGTGTCGGGAAATGCGTGACTTTCGGTGGGGATCACAAGGTATTTATTAATTAAGTATGAATTGAATGTTGACGTACATATATATATAGGAATATATTTATGTAATGGACGGTGGGCCACGCCGCTGGTGTGCATTTCCAGTACTGTATGGATCCGGTCCTCGTGTCGGGACGGCGTGGAGAACTGGCGCTGGTTAGCTATTTATCGACAGTCATCCCCTCTACGGTTCGGAGTGGCCTGAAAAGGTGTGTTCAACCCGAAAGTCCCGAAAAACCAAAAAAAATTTTGCCTAAGGGGGGATAATATATATTTCCATAAAAATAAAAATAAAAATCATAAAATGATATAATTCATAATACCTGTGTTCCTATAGATAATAAAGAGATGGATTTCATTCAATCGATGTATTTATAGAATATAGATAACAGCACGCCCGCACCGTATTCGTGAACCGCATGATTACCTCGGTCACCTTATGATTAATTATTTCATCCCCCCCCCCCCATAAATAATTTCTAAATATGCCACTGGATGGGTCCACTGGTCCTTGATCGCCGCCGATAGAGTCTTCTTCGTGTGGTGTTGAATAAAAATAGTAAAGGAGAATTGACATAACTTGTAAAAGTAGCGGTCAGAGAGAAAGACAGGTATAACTTGTAAAAGTAGTAACCTTTAGGAGGAAATTGACATAACTTGGAAAAGTAGCGGTCAGGGGGAAGTAAGGCAGGTGGAAATGTAGTTCGACTGATACACCGCTAAAGCATTTGGTCACAGCACTACTACGGAAGGATATTTCTGATTTCAAATCTCTTATTGGTATATAAGAGAAAGAAAAATCGGAATTGAGGTGTCGGTCGTCGTAAAATCTGCCAGTATTTACCATCTTGTGGTATAGTATGGTCTGTACAGTTGTGTCGATTTCGTGTTTCCATTTTCATATGTGTTTGTACTTGATCTCTTCGGTCTACTGTTTTGATAATGTCCAAAGACGTAGTCGATGCCTTTATCGGCTTTTATATCATATAATCGTTGCTCCTCGACCTTTATTGTTCCTATTATCCTATAATATCCTATTATCGGTTTCTCTTTGCCGGCTGCTTAATTTCGTCGATAGATTGCACCACCGGTATACTGCGTATCGATTTTGTACATCGATCGATTTTTATCGTTTTCTGTGTTTAGCGGTTCATCGGGTTCGCCTGAATGAACCGCTACTATTTTCTATTGTTTTATTCAAACGTGTTGTCTGTCTCATGCTGTTACAATATATATGTGTGTGTAAAATTAAAAACTTTACAAAAATAGCCTATGATGAATTACAGTTGAAACATGTTGTTACTAATAACCTTTTAGTGAATCCATTTAGCACATATTTTGTATAATAGATTTGTTATATTTACTTTCATTCATAATTATTTGTTTTACTTTATACAAAAGATTGAAAATTTTTAAAGTTTTATTATAATTTAGCTTGAGATACAAAATTATTAGAGAATTACTTTGTACAGCAATAATTCTTAGAATTTAAACGTTCTGAGAAATTCATTGATTTTAATTTATATTATTATTTTAATTCAGTTATTTAAATATACATTTTCCTAGGGTAGATTTTGATACTGTCTGAATACTTATAAAAATATAGCGAGGTATGTACATAAATATATCTAATAGAAATTAAGATGATGACATTTTGTTAAAAATATTTTTTAAAACTACCGGATTATATTAGATGCTTTAACAATGGAAAAACTGATATCCTAGGACCTAGGGCATGTTATCTTATGATAATGAATTTCAAGGAATCGTACAAAGCGTTGTTAATAGTTTGTAACCTATATTAGCAGGGATTTTTTGAGTATGTTATACACCTCTATCCATCAGTGATATCCCGAGTATTCTCCGACAATTTATAAGTGCACTGTGACAATTATTAAAAGAATAAGCCCCCTTTTTCATGTTTGATATATTAAGAATAGCGAATAATATATACAAAAATCTACCCTAGTAATGCCTACGAGTTTGAATAAATAGAGTTTGGTGGAATGGAGTTTTGAGAAAAAATATTTTTGTTTTTTTTTTGGGGGGGGGGATCCTCATTGAAGTATGTCATAGATGTTGCTGAACCAAAATATATCGCATTGAAACAGTGGTTAGGAACAAAATAAAAATAAAGTTCTGTAGATTTAGTATAATATTACACACTGATCTACCTTCACTTATTCATCAGCGAACTCTTGATCATTCTGCTACTACAAATAAGTGTATAAATGCACTGTAACAACAAGTCCGTGAAATAACTAAATTTGAATTCCAAATATAGATATTTATAAGTTCAAAATAGTAAATCAGATTTTTTAAACAATTATAAATAGAAGCTTAACGCTATAAGTTTGATTCTGTTCAGTATTCGGTTAGGTAATTTTGAAAATAATGCATTTGTACCTAGTTTAACCAAATATAAGCTGGCTAACTCAAGATACCTCGTGGTTTATTCATGCGATATCGCAGAATGAAACGTTAAACGTCAAAAAAATATAGTTTAAACATCGTAAGATCCGGTCATAGTAGATGCCTACATCACAAAATCTATATCATACTATTTAAATATTACATTTCAAGCCACATTTAATCTTCCTGATAATGTTTATTTTTAAATATAATCAAACTTATTCTTCGTATATATATATATTGCACTGTAACTACTTACTTTCACTTTGAATATTTGATAACTGAACTATTGATTTATGAATTCGGAAACATTAATTATTGAATATATTTAAAATAGAAAAATTAATTGATTCAAATATTTTAATACTCTTATATAAATAAAATAAAGAAATATATTAAATATAACAAAATATATATACTATAAACATATAAATATATAAGTATAATCAACATATATTATAGAAAATATAATAATTTAAGTTTGAAATATGTTATATATATATTTTTTTAGGAATATTAACGGCACATGTTATTTTTAGAATTTATTATTATTTTTATTCATATTTATTGGTTTTACTTTTTCAAGATATTGACAATTATGAAAATATTGATTTTTATCTTGTTTGAGATACATTAATTTAAATTTATATTATTATTTTGATTCAATTTTTTTTAGATATAAATTCTCTGAGGTCAGATTTAGATACCGTTTGCACAGACCCAGTTAATAATTTTATTAGGTATTTATATAGATATTTTTGACAATCTGACTTCCAAGGATCTAGCGCATGTTAAATTATGTATGAAATCAGCAAGGATATGTATAAAACGTTGCTATTAATTTGTAAATGGTATTATAATAAAACATCACGTATAAAATTCAAACAAAGTTTCAATTAAATATTATATAACTTTATAAATCATTATTTCAAAAACTCTTAATATAAATTATGTTTTTCATTTCAATATGTAGGTGTATTGAATATGAAAACTACTAAAATAATTATTTAAATGATGCTAAACTAATATATATCTCATTGGAATTTAGTTCCCAATAACATTCAATTCGGAATTATAGCGAAATAAAAATAAATTGATTTTGCCAAAATACATATTTAGCGTTCCGTAATGAATAAATAAACTGGTACAATGATAATATTAGCGCATAATATAGGTTATTGTGTCATTTTAAATCAGAAATTGGATAGCTGTAATTTGATTCGTTATAATTTATAATTTTTTTTATTTTTTATTTATACAGTTTACGCCAAACAGGCATTTATTTAAAAAACAATAGAATTAACTTAAACAACTAAATATAGAATATCAAATTTAAAATAGTGAAAAGTGCTTAAAAACTAGAAATATAAATGGTAGTAGTTATATACATGTAGTTGAGGCATAATTATTGGAATGTGACATAGACTAATTAGAGTTGAGGAGGCGAATCATTCTGTGCAGGGTGTGGTTATAACTATAAGATGTTCGATGGAGCAGAATATGGAAGAGGGGGTGATGTCTTGATAGATGAGATGGAACACGGAAGGAGATAGAAAAGAGTAAATCGGGACAATCCAGAGAGCCATCGAGTAAGGAAGTTAGGAAATGACGGTCAGCATCAGTGCGACGTGTGGCAAGAGATGGAATTTCAAGTGAAGAGGAGATGCAGGAATAGTCATGTTTAGGATGTTTGACTCTTAAAATGAAAGCAACATATGATAGAAATCGGTTTTGCACCCGTTCAATTCGTAATTGATCTTGAGCCAGATGCGGATGCCAAATGACCGCCCCATACTCCAGGATCGAACGAACAAGAGAAAAATAAAGAGTACGTAAACAATAGCCATTGTTTTATTCAACATTTTTTTTCAATGTATTGCATAATTCTGATGATGAATCATATAAAACTGAGGATTATTGTATAGATGTACCGAGCTTAATTTAAATCCTGTCAAGCGTATTTTAGTTTAGTTGTGTGTGTTATTTCGATACGTTATCAACCTTTTTTTACGATTATTAGATGCATATTTACTTACTCTGAATATTTGATTTCTCTGTAAAATAAATTGATTTATTAATTTATAAACCTTAATTATTGAATATATTTAAATAAACTTAAGAAATTCATTTCATTTAGTAATTTAAAATAAAAATTAATATATAATATAAATTATAACTGTAGGATTTTGAAATGTTATTGTGTAATTGTGATAAGCCAACAGTGCATTATCGATATTTTCAGGCAAAGCGCGCTCCGGTCACTAATTGCAACCAGTCGCTTGTACCGTTTCATTGTATTCACGTCGCATTAAATCGCCACAATTTTACATTTGTAACAATAATAATTATTTTCTAAAAATTATTAAAACTGGTTTAATTATATTTAACATATATTTTGAAATATGATCAAGTTTTTTTTTACGATTATTTGAACCATAATTACTTACGTCGATTTAAGTCTAAGACTGTAAAATCAATTAATATATTAATTTATAAAGCATAATTTTTACATAGATATAATTACACTTAGGAAATGTATTATTAATTTAAAATGAAAATTAATATATAATATAAATTATAACAATATTTATAAATATAAGTAAAATTATATGTATTATATAATATGATTATAAGAAAAAAAGGTTTTAACTGTAGAACTTCACAAGATTAAAAATATAAAATATATATATATATATATATAGGTAGAATTAAAGATATTAAAAAAATATGTATAATGAAATACGTAAGGTTGAAACTTATTCTTACTCATACTCTTTGACTTATAGACTTATAGACTTCAAGACTTATACAAAAGATTGAAAATTTTAAAAGTTGTATATTAATCTAGTTTAAGAATAAAGTTTTACTACAGTATATCGTAGAATATGAGGATTGTGAGAAAGTCATTGATTTTATTTATTACATACACACATATTTTGAAATATGATCAAGCATTTTTTTACGATTATTTGAACCATAATTACTTACTATAATTTAAGACAATCACTGTAAAATCCAATGATATATTAAGTTATAAAGCATAATTATTGAATAGATATATTTAAACTTAGGAAATTAATTATTAATTTAAAATGAAAATTAATATATATTATAAAATATAAGTAAAATAATTACGTATTATAGAATATGATTATAGGTAACAAATAGTTTTAACTTTAGAATGTCACAAGGTTAACAATATATAACATATATATAAAAGTTTATATGCGCCTGTGTAGAAAATTAAAGGCTATATAAAAAAAAAAAAACTATGCTGAATTAAGGTGAAACTTGTTGTTACTCATAACCATTTTTGAATTCTCTCAGCACATAATTTGTTTAATAGGTTTATTATATTAACTTTTATTAATAATTATTCGTATAGTTTTATACAGAAGATTGAAAATTTTAAAAGTTTTTTTGAATCTAGTTTGAGATACAAAATTATTAAAGAATTACTTTATACAACAGTAATTTATAGATTTCAAGCGTTCTGAGAAATTCATTGATTTTAATTTATATTATTATTTTGATTTAGTTATTCAAAAATAAAATCTTCGAGGTTAGATTTTGATACGGTTGGGATAGTAGTGTAAAAAATGTAACTACATATGTGTATAGAATTTTCTAAATGAAATTAAGATGACGAAATTTTGTTAAAATTACTTTTTGAAATTACTGAATTATATTAGATGCTTTAACAATGGGTAAACGGATCTCCTAGGGCCTTGGGCATTTTAAATTATGAACATGATTATCAAAAAATTGTACAGAGAGTTGTTAATAATTTGTAAACTATATTAGCAGGGTTTTTTTTAATATGGTATACATCTCTATTCATCAGACATAATCCGAGTACTTTACAGCAATAAATTAGTGCTATGTGGCAATTATTCAAGAAATAAACCTCCCCTTCAGGTCCCCATTAAACTTTTGATTTATTTAGAATAGCCAATAATATATAAAAATATCTACCCTAGAAATGTTCCTAGTTTAAATAATTTGGGTTTTGTACCATAGGTTTTTGAGAAAAAATATTCATTTCTTTTTAGAGGTTTGGTATCTGCATTGACGTATGTCATAGATGACGCTGATCTAAGACGTATCTCATTGAAACAGTGGTCTCAACATCTATATTTCCGGAGTTATAAGAAAGAATAAGAATAAAGATCTGTGGTTTTAGTATAGTATTATACACTGATCTATTTTCAATTATTCATCAGCGAACTCTCGATCATTCTACTACTACAAATAAGTGTCTAAGTGCACTGTAACAACAAGTCCATAAAATAACTAAATTTAAATTCCAAATATAGATATTTATAAGTTCAAAATAGTAAATCAAATTTTGATATATTTATAAATAGAAGCAAACGCTATAAGTTTGATCCTGTTCAGTATTCGGTTAGGTAATTTTGAAAATAATGCATTTGTACCTAGTTTAA
>JAIPRL010011830.1:0-12904 GCA_025469235.1 Pemphigus obesinymphae
ATTCAAATTTACATTGGGCGCGCAGTCTAGAGAAGATTGAGTAACGATTATGACCACCTAACATTTTATATTGTTTATGCGATTGTTTTTTCATAGCAAGAAGTTCCTTTAGCCTCCTTGAGACCCACATTGGAAAAGTTGAATTTCGAAAGTTACATAATGGAACGCATTCACGAATAAGGACAAGCAGTGATTTCTGTAAGAAATCAGCAGAATGATCTGCTGATCCTGAACCTAAGGCTTTATACCAATCAATACTCTCTATTCTATCAATAATCCTCTTATAGTTAGCATTTTTAAAATCATAATACGTGTGTTGTGCGTCAAGCATAGGAAAGGCTGAAGGAAATGGACAAGAGATGGATAGGGCCGGGTGGTAAATGTCACATGGAACTAAAATGTCAGTAGCCTGCAGGACTTGGGTAGATTCGTTGTTGGTGAAAATTAGGTCAAGAAGAGACACAGTGTTGTTGAGAATTTGGTTCTTTTGGACGAAGTGAAGGAAACTAAACTGATCCCCAACAACACGGACCTTATCAGTTATACTACCAGTAGAGACAAGCACCGAATCACTGATGGACCAATTAACATTGGGCATGTTGAAGTCACCACAAACGAAACCAAGTTCATAGTTATAAGATCTCCAGACCCAGTCTAGAGCCTCAACATGACTCTCATACATAGAAAAGTTGGCACCAGGAGGTAAATATACGCCTGCTAAAAACACAGAGAGGCCCCTGGGTAGAGTGAGGTGAACAAAAAATTGCTCACAAATGTCATATGAGGTCGTAATTAAAGTTGGTCTAAGCTCTTTCTTGACAGCAATTAATGAGCCTCCTCCACGAAGACAGTTGCTTGTGCCTGCATTTCTATCACATCTAAAGATTAAGTATCCATCAAAACCCAATTCAGAGTTAGAGATGTCGTCCGAAAGCCAAGTTTCTGTAAGAATATAAGCATCATATGACAACAAAATAAAGTTTGTTCGGAGATTAAACAATTTACTACGAAGGCCACGTACATTCTGGTAGTAAATATTAAAACAGTGATCAGTATTAGGCATAACATTACAATTATTAGACTTAGAGTAGGGTATAGATGAAATGTTAGTTTTAATATTATTAAAATTAGATAAAAATGAGTTAAAAGTAGAATGAGAATAACAGGATGAGGTACAACTAATATTATTTTTACAATAGTCATGCAAACCAGAGTTTAAGTCAGGAACTAATGCAAAAGTTGCGTGGAATTCGGGCGGTGATTGCTTTCTCTTCTGGAGTTCATGTTTTTTGGACCGGCTTTGATCACTGAGGGTACACCATTAACGTATGAGATGGTAAGATCTGAAGAGCCCCCATCCATTTTACGTTGTAGTTCAGAATGAGCTTTACGCAAAAGTTCTCGTTCAAGCGTGGTTTTGTCGCGAACAATACGAAAACCAGGTTGAGGTAATATTCCATTCCGTATTTGAGAATTGAAGTTGAAAATAAGCTGAGAAGCATCGGCCTTGGATTGGCAGATTACCTTCAAAGATCTTGGTTTCTTTGCATTGTTATTGCCTAGGCGTATTAACTTAGGATCGGTGGGTACGGGTATAGAAATTTTATTAAAATGATTGCCAAGGGTAAAAAGTTCATCATTAAATCTTAGGGCAGCAGTTTTGGCAGCAGACTCAGGCACACCATATACGATTACATTAAATTCAACTTTACTTCGTTCAGTGGATTCACGAAAAATCACTGAAGACGAATCGCTAGGAGAACCGGCCGGGATTCAAGAAGATCAATTCTTGAACAAAGAATTGATATTTCTGCCCGAAAAGAAGCATTTTCAGTAACCAATCTGCTACTTGGGAGGTAAGGCCCGAAAGACAATTTTTAAGTTTACTAAACTGCGATGATTGAGAAGAAGAGAGCGATTCGATTGCCTTCATAATGTCAGCAGTAGAAGGGGGTTTGTTACCCTGTGAACGAGTATTTGAAGTCACGGTAGTAGGTGTTAAAGGCATAATTGAGTGCCAAAGTATTGAGAAAGAAATATATATAATATATATATATCAAACGCTTAAAGATAACTCCTTAAGAATGAGAGAACGCAATACAAAGTACAGTAATGTAGTACAGTATGCTTGCCGGTAAAACACAGGTGAGTAATGGAAAATGAAGAAGCCCAGCGTTAAAGTCACCGAGAACAGCTGACTAGTTGATCGATAAAGTGATGTTGACAAAGCTAGACGATACAAAGTGAAAATAACGTACCTGATGTACACAAGTCACAGTAAAGATCCAGAAATTCGATCCTTCTAGCCCAGTTAATCTGCAGAGATGAAACTTGAAAACATGTGTAGGCAGAAATGGCACAAAGATGAAACGAATGAAAGCGACCGTAAAAAGAAGAGGCACATACACATTAAAAAATAAAAAAAACGAGAGCAAAATGTTATCACTGTTATCATTGAAGTATTTATATTTATATTTACATTATATAAATTTTGTTAATAATAATTTATTAATTATTTATAAATCTGGATTTTTCAGCGGAATAGGATTTTTTCTCAATCCATAAAAATCCGGTTAATTTGTAAATGAATTGGACTTCAATGAAATGGAACTACAAGGCCTACTTTACTATTGGTTGGGTTTTAGGTTCTTTATCGAGGGACAATATGTATAATTTTTTAGATGCGCCATAATTTATTCTAACATACATTTGCATAGGTACCAATTAGACTAATTTAATTTTCAGCATTATGCATTATACATATATTACTGGTATACTTATTTATAGATTTGTATATAGTAAACACACAATTTTTTTTAACAAAACTTCCTTAATTTTCTAAAATTTGTTGCCATTATTTCATAATTTAGAGACATTAGTTCAAAGTTGAATATATAAGTAAAAATATTTAAATTGGTATGAAATTTTTGATGTAAATATCTTATGCTTTTTAAAATCTTTGGTGTTATTTAATGTTACTTTACCTTTCCATATGCTAGATAAATTTTTTATTGTTATACTTTTTTACAAAAACGATGCATGGTAGTAATAAACTTTGATTCACTACTCCCGATCCTTGGGTGGAATTTTTGGAGTAAAAATAAATAACTATCATTGTATCGAAGTTGTGGAAACACTTCTATTTATAGCTCTTTCCATGAGAGTTTTCTCTTAAACTTTAAAATAATAGTTGCAATTTGAAAATTTAAATTTAATAAGACCTACATAGTTGCATAACTAAAGAAAGTATTCAAATAACGATTGAGAGTTTTCCAAGAATTCCTTTTATAATTGTTCTCTGAATAGCGATGACACCATGAATTTCGAAATAAAAATTTTTGATCCTAACCATTAAAATGTTTCATATTTGTTTGGACAAATAGTCCAACAAACAATAATAATTTATTTTAAATGAGGTATACAATTACAAAACATATATAGACGACGAAACATTTATAACACTAACTTAAAGTACAGCAATAACATAAATAAATTGAAATTTTTATAAAAAATTTAACTAAATAACTTGGATAAGTATGTGGACTATGTATATATTATAGAGAATTTCTCACCATGAAAGAAAACATTGTAATTAACGATAAATATTTCCGTAGAGAAATAAATAAATAATGGAGACCAAATGGATACTTTTTACTAACATACAAATAAAAAATTCCAAATAGTATAATATCTAATTGTTTATCGACCAACTATAGTCCAACCAAACATTGTTTCAAATGCTTGATAATAGTCCTTAATTGCGTAATATTTCTGAAAAATTAGAAGAAATTGGATTATGCAAAGAGAATCTAGAAGACATGTTAATTAATATTGTTCAATAACGGTTTTTTTTTCATTGGTATTGGTATTTTTTTTCATTGGTACACGCTTCTTCATATATACATCGTTTCGATGTAACTCAATTATTCGAGAATTTGATAATTTTCTAAATTGACATATGTCAAGTGCTGATCAACGTATATGTTATGTTCGAAAAATTTTTAATATTGTCTTTTTTTGCAATGAAATATAAGTTATGTGAAATGTTCATTTCATGGACAATATCCATTTTGCAATGCAGCGTTTTAATACTCGTAACACAGGGTTTTTGTCGTTTGAATCTACCATATTAATATTACACGTTAATAATAATAACAAAATAATAATTGGACAATTATACTATTAATAATCACTTCGTTCAAGTATCCCGATGATCGATGTTCTTTAATCCTCTAATGTCTAGTTTTAATAAATATTATATTTTATTATAATTTAATGTTGTTTGTTTGTTATACGTTAAGTATTTGATCTTTAGTATTTTTCATTTATAATTTTAGAGGAATATCATAGTTAATTATTCCGTTAAAGAAATGTAAAATCTAGATATATTAATATATATTGTATATAAATATATACTTAAGTGCCCTTACCTATGTCATTTCCTGTAAATATTGTATTTATTATATATTATTTCTAGCATTTATAGTATATAAATCTACATTCTATATAGGTATATATGTATATTAAATAAAGCTGACATTTTTTTTCATACTTACACGAGCTTCCAATTTTCAGAAATTACGCTATTCTTTTAGGCTATGTATAGTAAATAGTGATAACTTCTAAATATGAAATCACAAAATTACCCGTATTTAGGTCGTTTTTTTTTTATAATTCAAAATCACTTAAATTTATATTTTATGAATTTAGTAAAAACATTTTTTTTTATTATATCTCGTTATAGAGAGTTTTATTTATTATATTATATAAAAATTGATTTATTAACTATAAATACTGTTATATAATAATATATAATTTAACAAGTGGCATTAACATCGCTATTATCAGAAAATGTAATCGTTTTTATTTTTTATCTTATTGAAATATTATAATTTAATATATATTTTAATTACTGTATATCATCCTGCAGAATTGTGTTGGAAGTACATGCGCTATAAGAAGAAACAATGATCAAATTAAAACATTAGGTATTCTTAGATCCTAAATTAATGGAGGGATATTTTGGTTTCAAAATTATTTGATCTGTCCTACTTTTCTAGATATGACGGAAGTACCCTCCTTCATTATTCGATAATGACTGTGGCTGGTGTTCTTCCATGCCAACATATCGGTATACATAATTTCATGAGAGATCATCCGAAATCACGCATGTGATAAGAAAGCAGTGTGGCCGTAGCGAGATCGAAGTACAATTTAAAATGATTATTATCAATGTTTATGTGGCAGGTATATCATAATAAATAATATGTGGTAACAAAATAAAAAGCATGTGCCACACTTGTTTTCATATAACGTACGATTAATGTTGTTAACGAGTGTAATTTGTTGGGGGATACTCGGCGACAGACAATATCTCGTGAACTTTAGTATAGTAGATGCAACTACAGTGGTTACGGGTCAAGATACTCTGGTTGTCGTTACAGTCACAGAAATTTCAGAAGCGACAAGGGCCAGAAAATAGAGTATCGTATATGATACTGAATTCAATTTGAGCAATTAGAATGTATATTCGTGAGTAACTAAATAAATACATACATGCATACATGCATACATACATATTAACATACTACATCATGTTATATTTCCACAAGGCCAAATAGATTGCCATATGGGATATGTGTTATTATAACTCAGAACCACGGAATAGGTTAAATTGTATGATAATAATTAGTACTATGATGTTATATTTATTGTTATAATCGCAGAATAAATGTATTCTGAGCTATTAGCACTACTATATATATGTAATGTTTAGGTTGTTACTGTTTTTAATCACACTAATAGCGTTTTTCAAATATTTGTTTTAAATAAATGCACACTACACTCGTGCAGTAGGTATTACATTACAGACGCTTATCAATATAATTGTTCATTCGACACTGATAGCATTTTTCATCTGACTGCACCGGCAAACTTGAACTGTACGTATTTCAAACTGGTTGTGATTACAAATGGGTTAACTATTTTATTTCAAATGTATAGTATATATTTATTGCGAAACCAGCAACAGCTATTTTTTTTTAGTTTAGTTGTTTTATAATTTATTGAATTAACCTGACGCTATAGGTAGTTTAAAAGTTCATTTTATAAAATAAACTCTAACTAATGTTTAAATATTATTATTTTTAATTTATTTTAAATTATATAGTATTTCTTTGAGAATCACCTTTCACACTCAGTGAATTATCTATGTTTTTCAAATTAAAAATAATAATACTATATTAAGCTGTCCAAAAACCAAAATGAAACAACCTTTTACACGTCTTTTAACATATATTTGACAAATAAACTTAAAAATTTAAAATATCTATAAATAGTCAAACATTGGGAGATAATGTCCAAAAAGTTTTTATGGTAATATTGTGTTTAAATAAATTTTATGTGAAAATTAAAAGAATTTAAAACTATAATTTACCTTGATTTTAAGGTGTTTTTTGACGTGTTCATTGAAAAAATGTTTTAATAAAAAAATGAACTATCAAAAGTTTAAATTAAGATATTACTTGCATTGCTCAAAATCTAAAATAATAATAATCTAACAAAATTTGATTTGAACTTTTTCAGTGTCATAAGTGATATGTAAAGGTATAGAGTTTAATACCATCTACACCACAGGCATTTATTTTTGTTAAAAGTTAAAATTGGATTTGTTAAAATAAATAATTAAATTTTATCATTCTAAACAAAAAAAATATTGGAGTACCAAAAATAAATATAAATATGAATTTTTTGTATTAAAACTACTATTTTTTTAATTATCAAAAAAATCAAAGATTTTGGAAGGTTATCCATTTTAATTTATTTAAAATTATGTAATATTTCTTTCAAAATCACCTTTCGAATTCAGTGAATTTTTTTTTTCAAATTAATAAAAACAAGATTATATTTTCCTGTCCGAGTACCTAAATGTTATATCTCAATTGTTTTTATATAATAAACATAGAATTGAAATGTAATGTGTTATTTATATCTATAGTAATTATAATTTTATTTAAAATTTAAATATGTTTATTTACATGTGGCAGGGTATGTTAAAAATAACAAAAAATTAATATCATTGTATTGTATCATATATTCTAAAAATATGTGTTTAGGTAAATATTATCATACCTTCTAGATCTATAATATTTGTTTTGAAGACTTTTCCATGAGCTAAAATATAATAAACAATACTTTTTAATAAATACTTAAATATTCACATTTAGATAAAAACAAATGTGAAGGTAAATATATTATAGTTCCTTAATGCGTGAAATGAATTTTTCAGACGGATAATCTCATATTATAATTATGTATTTCGAGGGCTCGGTAGAAATTTAGTACACATTTTGGACTATTTTAATATATTTAAATAGTACATAATAAAAATAAAAGTAATTCCATTAAATGGTAAAATCTATTTTTAATTTTAAAATTAGTGTTTGCAGATAGTATTAATTTTTAGACATTTTTAACTTTTGAATATTTCTTAGAATTTATAATTGACTAAAATATATATAGCTTTTTCAAATTTAAATATACGTGATTTATTTTATAATTTAAATTATATAAATATAATATTAAATATTTTTGTTTATGTAATTTTTTTTTTCATTTTTAAATCAGGTAAAACTAAAAATATAAAACAGTACAATTATTTGAAATAAAATGCAAATTTATTATATGTATATATATATATAAATAAATTATAAATAATATAAAAAATGTCGGTGAAATCTTAAAATAAAATCAGAATCAATTAATAGTAGAATGATAGGTTAATTGTGTATTAGAATTAAGGCTTAATAGATAAGGAGGTATCGAAATCATCTGATCGTATTAGTCGAATTATAGGTTAGGAATCAGGAAAAAGAGAAGATGGAGAGGGAATATAGAAGATAACTGTCGAACTAGTAGTGCATGTTCGAATTTAAAGTTTGAAAGGAAGATAGGTTCATGGGAGTCAACTTTATTGAATAGAAGTTGAAAGAAATAAAGGTATTAGTAGCTACATATTTGCAATTAGCAATACGTGTAAAAGCAGCAAGGCGTAGGAATTTTCATTGGATTCTTTTCACTACTGTCTGGTATAGACAGTTTAAGGATCCCAAAGAATAGAGCAATATTTTTGTATGAGTTGAACAAGTGTACAGTAATGGAATTTGAGAGAGGAAGTTGGACGAAACTCTCGAGTAATACGAGAGATAATTCTAAAGAGTTGGAGAGCGGTACAGCTAATTATTTCAACTTTTTTATTTGGAGAGAGGTTATGATTAAATATAAAACTAAATTCACGAATTGAGTCACTAGTGCATTTGTCAATTGCATTTGCAATTGTATATCTTCAGTATTTTTCATCTGGTTTTGCTTCTTTCTTTTTGATATTCGTTTTCCATTTTACTATTTTCAACGTTTTTGTTGATTCGGGCACGGTCTAAAACTCCGTTGATTTGTACGTAGAGCCGCCATTCTTATCTTCTTTTTTGTTCTACTATTCTTGCATTATGGTCTTTCCGTGGTAAGGATGGACCTTTGACCCATCAATCACTGCCTTTGGCTCTATTATTTTTTTTGGTTCACGTTCGATATTACCGTTGAAATTCTGTAATGCCAGAGTTCGTTTTGCCAAACGATTTAAGCTAAAAATTTTATTTATTAGACCGCTTTCCTTTGTGTACGCCTTCATAGTTTTATGATTTCTATTTGTACGTCGGAAGAATTTGGCCTGCTGTATCGTTGTCTGTGATTTGACGGTTTTTTTTTTTTTGTTAGGTAGTATGTTTGCATTTAATATTGTTAAAAAAAACTAGGTCGATATCTTGATAAAAATTGTGGAAGATTTGTCCTACATAATAAGTGTACATTTACAAAAAGACCTTAAAAAAGTCTCGTGAACAATTTCATACTTTGAAATAGAGCACTTTTACTCTAACGCTACAATTAGTTATGGTTGGAAATATGGTAGAAAATAAAAAAGGACCAAGAATAATTGCATTATATTTACTACATAATTTTATTTTTAAATACTCATAAAATGTTTAGCTTTTCAAAGATACTATCTATATTTTTAGAAATAAAATCAATTACAAAAATATAAACGAATATAGTAAGTAGAACTTACCTGTTTTAGGTGTTGTGGTGGCTAAAAATATGTTAATAACAATAATATTAATATTAAATATATATTTATTCCTAACCTAAAGAAGAATTCAACTGCCATCACCAAATGTGGGCCTATAAATATAAAGATCAGAATAATGATTTTATTTAGAACAAGTGCTTCAATTATAATACACATTATCATTTCTTTTCTAAATACAGGAACCAAATTTTCCATAAATTCTATTGTTTCCCAATTCCAAAATATCTGAAAAACTGTTATAGACTCTAAGTTTACCATTTAAAGAAAACTGGATAAAAACTGTAAAAATGTTTATTTTTATCTCTGGTTGATCACCCTGATCCTCACTTAGAAAAACAGGTACTTACACCAATGAATTTCATAAAAAATTTACTAACATAAATCCATACACAGTTCATTATAAAATTATTGAGCTTTCAAGAAAAATGAATCAAATTTCAACAAAAAATTTCTGTGTTCCAAAATCCTCAATAGAAGTACTTTACTGTATATATATAAATATAAAAAATATTATAAAAAATTCATCAATGTGAAATCAAATAATTAGTCTTTTCCCCGCTCAGAGTATTAAATTTTATATTTTAATTTTTTTCAAAGGTTTCCATAGTGATATATAATATTAATACTATATATAGGATGACCACACTTGTGGAGCATTTTTTATTTAAATCGTAATTTAAAATTTTAAATTTTATTAAACATCCCACTCACATATTAATATATTTTTATTGTTATTCCCAATTTGAAATATGTAATATAATAAATATCACACATAATCATACGTGTTCAGATATTAAACAAAACAACACGAGCGTCCTCTCACCGGCCAGCACGCTATCAATGAACCACTGGCAAACAAAAACATCTGTGCGAACAGGCCGACCGTCTTGGTTCTAATAGTATAAAAAATATATAAATTAAAAATGTGAATTCAAGAAGTTATAGCCTAAACTGTTTAAGAAATTACCGATATCATCACTGCTGAAAGAATTATCATCGTTTACAACACCGTCACCAGAGTTACCACTGTCCATATCTGTCGCACCAACGGTATCTACCTATTTTGTCATTGTAATTTTACCGTTTTTTATTTTTCTTTGGCCCATTGACCAGCACATCATTTTTCACATTATTTGTTCTTTTTTTCAATAATATACCGGTAACCCGGCATAATCAAAAATTAGCGTTATTTTAACTCAAATCACAACCGAAAATAAATATATAGTCCACAATTACCATGTAAAAAACGTGTAATGATGTTTATATATTTACCATGATTTACGATTTACTTTATTAATAGTTTTTTTTTTTTTTAAATCTAAACAATATCCAAATTTTTAGTGAAACATCATGATTGGTAAAAACCAATTTTGATACTATACTAATATAGTTTGAAAAGTAAGAATAGTATTCAATAATTCATAACATTATTACATATTTATATTATAATTAAATAGTTTATTTTTATTGCCTATAAAAATCACTATTTTTAAACTATTACATTTTTTGCTAAAATTTTTAACAACTTTATATTAAAATTTTCAAAAAAAAAACAATTTGACACATTTGAAAAAAAAAATTTGAATAGGAATTAATCTGCATTTAAGCCTTAAATTTTGTGAAAATTTTAACTATTACCGATATTTACACGAAATGTTGATTTAAGTGTAGAATATAATCATTGTATAGATACATAATAAATTTTATGTATATTTATATAAATTTACTTACGAATTTGTGTGTTTGGATGGTATTCATCTATTGTTAACTCAACTATTAATAATTACTTTGTTAGTATCAAATTTATGAATATCTAAATTAATTAATATTATAAACTTAGTATTTACTTACACAAACATAAATCTGTATACATAATAAGTACATATTTAATTAAATTAATGAATTCCATAATTGTGTTATTTGTATGTATAATACATAAATAATTATTAATATAAACTGAATAAAATGTATTATTTTAAAATACATTTTTTATTAATAAAATTATTATAAATTATTTGTAAAATGAATAATCTTAATCAATGTACCATTTATTTTTATGTATATAATTACATTTAGCTCGAGCCAATCAACGGAATTTTTTCATATCATATTAGGAATTCCCGATATATAACATTCAGATTTATGAATATAGTGGTGACTTTAACACTAATTTGTGTGCCAGTCCCATATAACGAACGAATTTTTGTAATGTTTTTTATATCTGATATGAATTTAATATTCAATTAATAAAAGGCATTACATTAAAAAAATAGATATCACACTAACCGCAATTTAGAATTTATGTATTTCTATTAATTTCACTATTATAAGTTGTCTATTGTAATCCAATTGTTAAATAGTAAGATAATATACATGCTAGTTTATGATTACAATAAAATGACACCATTTAATTATTTGGAATTAAAATTGACTTCAAACAAAAATAAATATAAAAATACAAAAAATATGTATATGTATAGAAAATTACTACTTTCTAGTACAGTTTTTGTCACACTCTTCTTAAACTCGTACACAGTCACTTTAGTAGTGACCTCTATAAATACTATTGGCACCCAAATAATAATAAAACATGTAGAATAACAGGATCTTTATTTATAATTATTTATTTAATGAAATATTAATTAATTGAGACAAAATACATACCTGAATTTCTATCTATACAATTTTAATTCAATTTTTAGTAGAGTCTAAATTACCTTATAAATAGATGATTAAATATATATAAATAGACGATAGCACCTTTATTTAAACATACGGGTTTTTATAAATACAATACGTAATGGGTGTATAAGTAATAAATAATTTAATAGTAATATATTTATATTATATTTAAATGGCTGGGCCAGTTGGCGATATTTTTAAAATCATTATGTTAAGTCAGTTAAAAAAATGTAGTTATGTTAAAATTAAAGTTACTAATACCTACTTTATAAACTTTATAAGTTAAAAGTTAAAATTTTTAATTGGCAATAAAATAGAAAATAGAAAATGCCTCTCATCTGCTAAAATAACTATATTTTTGTTTGCACACTGATATTAATATAATATAGACATAGTTAAAAATTATAGATCTACACGAAAATATCAACAATTTTGATCTGAAAATTAACTGGTTTGTATTGCAAGAGAATTGCATGAACATGCTCAATTGTAACCGTTTTAAAGTTAATTCATCATTATTGTACATTTTCCATAACAAAAATATTTTATGACACCTAAATAATTTAAAAATAATGCAAAGATAATGAATATAACGAATCACAGTAATACTATAGTTTTCTTATAATTCTATTTATATAAAACTTAAACAATGATTTATCTGTATAGTAGAATTAGTAAAATGTCCTATAATAAAATTATAAAAACTTTATTGAGAAAAGTTTTATTGTTTTTTCGAACAGTATTAACTTAATTTGGATAATTTTCTATAAAGTTAACTTGATGGTAACATGTTAAGTTTTCAAAAAAATCAACTGAAATTAACTGAATTTTTTTAGTTAATTTTTACTGCAACGCGTCTCCCATTCGGCGTAGGGACCGTCAATACCTATACTATATCTTATCCAGTTAAGGGGAGCAGTCGGCTGGCTATTTTCTACTACACTAACCGGTTCTTTGAACCGGGTCGTTAGACTGATATAAATAAAGTTTTCTAATTTATTTTAAACAGGTCCTAGAAACTATGACCTGCGTTCGTTTTAACTCTAACACAATCCAACACAATCTAGCAACGACGACAAA
>JAIPRL010011831.1:0-12903 GCA_025469235.1 Pemphigus obesinymphae
ACGATAAGCGTTATCAGTACTTATATTTCCCCACGCCACTAACAATAACTAGTTGTTATCTATCTCAGTGCCCCACGCTATGCCACTATCGACGAATTATGCCACTATCGATTTATTCTGCGATATATATCGGTGCATTGTCATGTCACCGTACTACCTGTTTTATTGTTAAAACGTGCAATGCGCAAACGACCTACCAATTTTTGACCTGGACGGTTAATGATGCGCAAACGACAAACGCCGTATAATTCATGGTTGGTTTCCGCCATATGGTAAGTGAACAGGTATAATAGGCATTACCACAGTGACAATGCAGGATCTGATTTTCGAGATTTTGATTCGATGCAAGGATTTTAACTCATCGGAATCCCGCTATCAATAGTCGATTTAGGTGTAGCCTAAGAATGATAAAACTCGTGTAAAATTACATAAAATCACTAAAAATCATATGTAGAAATGTTCATACTACCGTGGTAATTTGGTAACATTATTGTACATACAGGAACAAACATTAACCGGTCTCCTAGTTGGACAAATCATCGAGTTGACCGATCCAGTTTAAAAACAATCTTTGTAATAACAAAAGCATGAAATTTAAATAAATTAAAAAATAATACTGTTTCAGTACCTTTTTTTATTGTTGTGTAATTAGATTTATTTCTCCTTTATGTAGGATTATTTTCATTTCGGGGGGTTTCCAGACATTAAGGATCCCCCTCCCCAAAATGACGCCTCTGGGTATTGCAATTTATAAAAATTACTCAAAATTGATTAAATTTTGTAAAATATCAATATATTACTATAAAAAATATTTGTTAAATTCACTATTATTTTCCAAATTACATTCAAATAATCAAAATGGATTTTTTCGATTATGTACATGTTTTCATACAAATTTTCAACAGTTTGCCCTTAAAGAAACTACTGAGAAATTCGAATGACTTTTTGAAACTACAAGCTTAATTCAGTTTTTTCTCGTGAATGTTATTATGCATGAACAATAAGACTTTTGGTGCACTCCTAATTTTCCTAGGGAAAATGTACACTGAAATATATCTGTATAAGAATATAAATTGAAAATACTAAAATGTCCTCAAAAAATATCATTTGGATTATTCAGAGTATTTCAAGAGCAATACGTTCTCAAACCAAGACACAACAATTCTCTTACCTAATATGTTATAATGGTTTATGAAGAAGTTTCATCATGTATGAACATGAATGTATCGGATCTAATATCATTTAATAATTAAGTTGTGACAAGTACACCGCTAAAACAAAAGCAATCAACTTCTAATACTTGTGAGTGTATATAATTATGTTAATATTATGTTTGGGACGATGTTTATGTGCACAGGCCTGTCACGGTTTTATGGTCAGGTACGTAATATATACACGACATATTTAGTTTTAATACTAAAAGCATTTCCTTATGTTTTAAGTAATAGATACCTATCATATAGTCAATAACTACACTAATACCAACACCAAAAATTAATAAAATTATGATTTTATTCATATTTTTTAATTATTTATTTCAAGGTAGGTTAAAAAATATATATATTTTGTGTATATACATTTTTTCATTCGCCATATTCTATTAGTCTTTCATTAGTTTTTTTATATATAGTTTATAATAAGATACCTATTAAAAGATACCTTCATTTGAGGAGGATTGTGTAAAAAAATTAAAAGGTAGGTATCAAAAAAATGCATTTGCCCCATACTAATAAAATATTTAGTTGTTACTCCACTATACACGGCCATATTATATACACATCAATAATATATTATTCTAATTGGCTTATAAGTATACAAAGTCTGTTCAAAATGTTACCCAGACATTCCTACAAAAAAATTAACAATTTTATTGGACTACAAAAATAGAAATAATTTACTATATTAAAACTAAAAATGATTTTTTTAACTTGCATATTTATATATAATTATTTTTTTTATATGTGAACTAGTATCTCTAAGTTCTGTCAATTTGTCAACAGCAATACTAATTGGAAAAGAAGAAGTCAAGTTCAAAAAAATTCCTCTGATACATGTTTTAAATCATTCCAAGGATCAACAACAATTAGATCAATAATTTTTTTTTTCTATAAAAGTAATGATACAAACACTAGTTATGGTAAATATTATAACTAATCGTTGTTTTCCTATACTTTATGTTAGTATTTCTTTTATTTACATAATTTTCATTTTTCGAACACTTATGGTACATTTATTAACACGAACCAAAATACCAAGTATAATATCACGTATGCATGGTTATAATACTAGGTATAGCATAAAAAACTATTGACATTTGATCAACAATGAATAAAATCATATTATTTTTATTAGTTGTTCTAGGAGCAGTCTAAAAAAAACCAACTATAGTTTACATTTTATCAATAGTCACTCAATCCAAGATTGCGCAAGTGAAAACATACCTTTAAGAGTAACTTTTTATTGCAGGAAGTCTAAGAAAGAGTTAATTTATAAATTAGGTTTTGTCACTATTGAAAAGTTAGGTTTTTTCCCAGCAGACGACAATATATAAATATAATACAATATAATTATGGTTACTGTAGAGTACTAATTAAATTTAAATGTTCATTAATTTTGTAATCGTTTAAGAGGGAATTGATTTTTATTACAGTAAACTAGATTGGATCCAGGTTGGATGCAGGGTTAACATAGCCTTATTGTAGTAGAATATATAGGTAAAATAAAAAAAAACAAGAAGAAAAAGTGATATAACGAAAACGGTCGACAAGCCGTAGAAAGACGACGGATTTTCCGAGAAATCTTCATCAGTATAGGCAGTTTAGACACAAAAGAGCTTTATACATTAGAAAGGAAAAGTCGCAAATAAGTCATCCAAAGAGAAAAAGGAAGCACAACTTCAAAAACAAGAAGCGGAAAAGAGTCGGTCACAAGGTAATGTTAGAAATTTCTTTAGGACCATAAACCAGTATAAGTCTTTCAATCCGAGCCTGAAAATCATAAAAAAGTGCAATAATGATTTGATTATGGACCCAGAAAAAAGAGCTGCAAGATAGAAGGAATATTTTATTGAAATACTAAACGCGGATATCCAAGATATTCCAATAAGAAGGGAAACCCGGTATGGAGCCGAGCCAATGATAAGTAAAGTTACCCAAGAAGAAACTTACAAAGCAATAAGTAGCCTTAAAAATTGGAAAGTACCAGGATCAGACGAAATACCAGATGAGCTAATTAAGTATGGCGGAAAAGAAATTCATTTTTTCATATTTAGGTTATGCCAGAAGATATGGAATGATGAACACTTGCCGAACACCTGGAAGGAAGCTATAATTATACCGATACATAAAAAAGGTGACAAAACTAAATGTAAAAACTATAGAGGAATATCCCTCCTTAATTCTGCCTACAAGGTGTTTGCGAAAATTTTATTAAACCCACTAACACCATACGCGGAAGAAAACCTAGAATGATACCAGTGTGGTCTCCGAATGAGAAGATCAACGATCGAGCAGTTATCAGTTATAGTCCAAATAATAGAAAAAAAATATGAATACCGCCAAAATATAGGGCAACTATTTGTTGATTTTAAAAAGGCTTATGACAGCGTACATAGACAAAGACTCTATAATATAATGGAGGAATTCAGGATCCCCAAGAAACTTGTAGCGTTGACGAAAATGCCCATGGAAGATACACAGTATCGAGTAAGGGTCGAGCAAACAATATCTAAAGCTTTTGAAGTTGGTACAGGACTGAAGCAAGGAGATTCACTATCACCCACCTTATTCAATTTAGCCTTGGAAAAAGCTATAAGAGAGATGCAAATGGAAACTACAGGAATAGCGATCGGTCACAGCGTCTAGAAATGCTAGGATTTGCAGATGATTTAAATATCTTAGAAAGCTCCATAGAAGATGCGGAAAGTGCAATCCAAGTACTCGAGGGAGCAGGTAGCAAAATAAGTCTAAAAATTAATATGGATAAAACCGAAATAATGGAACTGTTAGAAGAAGGAGACAACACTAATACGGAATCCTTAGCTTTCGAAAAGGTCAATGAGTGTCGGTACCTAGGATCAGTTTGAGTAAAAAATAGGATTGGGCAAGAGAGATAGGTTCAAGAAAAATAAAAGCTGAAAAAGCATAATTTGCTCTAATTAAGCTTTTAAAATCTAAAGTATTTTCCAAAAAAAAACAAAGAAAGGCTGTACACGGAAATAATAAGACGTACGCTTACATATAGGTGCGAGGTATGCGTATTGACTACCACTAGCATTACTGAAAGAAAACTCAGGACTTTTGAAAACAGAGTATAGCGAGCAATATATGGACCAGTCTATGACAATGAAAAAGAAACGTGGAGAAGAAAATATAACAAAGAGTTACAGGAAGAAATGGAAATGGCATCAATAGTAAGCTTCAAAAGAGGAAAGAGGATCCAATGACTAGGGCACATGTGGTGGAAAAACGAGGACGACATAAACAGAGTAGTCCTGGAGTGGAATCTAACGGGAAATAAAACCTCGAGGCGACCAAGAAAAAGATGGTTAGACGTAGTAGAAGAAGACCTTGGTGGGAGTTCGATAATGGAGAGAACTAGCACGGGATCGAGAAAAATGTAGGGATTTAGTGATGGCGGTGAAACTCTTAGAGAGTATTAAGAGCCAGATGACGAAGAAGAAAAAGATTATTATGAAATTATTTAATATAACCCCTCATACAATTGATTCTTTTTTATTTTCGATTTTATCCTCAGTATGATTTTCCGTTTTGTTTATATGGTATATAACATTAAGTTTTTCTATTTTTTTATTTGTCGATTCTTTTTTATTAATATTTTTGATCCATTTTATTATTTTGAAAACTATTATGCCTATTATTAATAATGTCATTGTGAAAAGTCCCACTGAATGTACGTTTGTCAGTGTTTCTCTGCTAATTGATTTCAATTCTTCGTCAATTTCCTGATTTATAGCAGCCAGAGATTTCGCATGTACTTTTATGTCATTAAATCTTTGAAGGTATTTTATGTACTTTATCTTTTCGTTTTGGGTAGAATCTTCCCTATTGCTGTCTAAATATTGTCTGATTTTAGGTAGATGGAATAAAGATATAAAATCTTTTTGGTATTACTACTATTTGTAAATTTTGCAAGGAATATTGTCTTTTTTGTAAGTGCTTTACAATTAAGATCCATTATTAGTATTCCTGTTTTATTTATTGTTATAGTTTCTACTTACTCTTTGTAGTTTATAATTAATTACAAGGATTCATGTGAGGCATAAAGCCATTTATTATTTTTTAACTTGTGCCAGATATTTTGATATATTGACACTATTTTTATTTCGTAATTAGTCGGAACATTACTTTCTTTTAAAAACATTTGGAATTCACAACTTAGTTTGTTCGCATTTAATAACGGGATATTTGTATCCCAAAGCATCGCTGACTTAATTTTTTTACATTTATTAATTTGTTCTTGTGTTAAAAGTGTAAAATTGCTTATTTTTTTCTATTATCAAATAATCTTGTGTCGATTGTATAAAAATAAATTTGCTTTTGTTAATTTGTACTGATCTACTAATTACGTTATATAAGTTGAAATTAAAATTTTCTATTAATGGAATATTGATCGAATATATAATTAAATGATTTAAGATAGTCCAAATAATAAGATATTGATTCCAGTTGTCATTCATATGTATTACACATTTATATTATAATATTATTACCATATAACTAAAAAGACTATGACGCCGTCACACGGAGTTCGGGTTAACCCGTTGGTCGAGTTACGAGACGCACGGTGAACTACCTTCACTTTCCTATTCGGCATTGACCTTCAGGACTTACAATGATTATTTTGAGAGGGAGGTATCGGTCGGTCTGTATATTCATATGTCCGTTTCACGCCTATACACATATGTATACACACATACCCACACACGGGCACACGTACCATGTAGCGGGGATGATCGTTACAGTAGAATTTACCTTTACGCTGTTTTCCAATTTTACTTTTTTACCCATTTTTGTAAACATGAACGGTAGGTATTAGATACTATCAAATCGATGAAATATGTGACAAGTCACCGAATTAAATTTAAAGAATTTTAACATTTAATTAAAAAAATGTAAATAATTAAAAAGTAATTTTAGAACAGATTTATTGTGCGTGTTTACCAGTGTATTTGAATGATTTTGAATTCCATGACATTTCCATTATTTTAAATGATTTATTATTCGAAATTCGAATGATATTTCAAATTTTTATGACACAAATAAACACAAATTATTAAATCGAATTAAAAAAATTAACGAAAAATGATTTATAATTATTTTTTTCTAATGATTTTCTAATCACTTCTAATCTAAATCTAGATGAAAAGGGTGATTTTACAAACATTCAAAACAAAAGAGCACAGAGAGCATATGATGCCAAAATACTTTTTTGTAAAAAGTCTTTTAGTCAGAAATTTGTTAATTATCTGGGACCTATATACTATAATTCCTTGCCTGTAGAAATAAAAAAGGTGCTTTTCAAAATATTATAATACATAAAAAACCCGTCTATTCTCAATACTCAAGAGTAGATTTTATTCTAAGATAACTTACTTTATATATATTTTTTTTTCTTTATGTTTTTCATCTTATATGTGTAATTTATTATAATCTATTACTATATTTTTTTTTCTCATAATTTACTATTTTTATATATAGTAAATTAGTAAATATACACTTTTGTAACTCAGTGCATCCACCACAAGCTAAGCTTAAAGGAGGCTCATAATTTCACTCATACACTTATTGTTAACATTTGTATAACATGTATGTAGGAGATTATAAAAAAATAAAAAATAAATTATCAAAATATAAAATTGTTCTCTGATCTACCTACTTTTTCACAATAAAAATACATTTGTATAGTAAAAAAGTCAATATATTAAAAATTTTTCAAATAAAATGTTTTATTGTTCTGAAGTAAATACATTTATAATTTTTTTTTTTAAATAAAAAGTATATTTGTATTAATCTGTAAAAATTTCTTGATATCTATTTATTACAATTTAATAAATTTTGTTGTTCCAAATTTTATTATGAATTTTATGCTATAGCGTACATGTAGTATACGTTACAGGATTAATATAAGTACCTATTTTTATATAATATTTACAAAACGCCAACTTACCCCAGTAATATGTCAACTTACCCCAACTATAGGGTAAGATGGCGAAACTATAAGGTTTTTTCTTTAAAAAAAATCAAAACATATACTTAAAATAAAAATATAGATGTTATTATTTTTTAAATATATTACTAATTATATAATAATATATACTTCCAAAAATCAAACATCAAACATAATTATAATTTTCTATGAATGTTTAAAGCTTAAGGTAGGTAACATACCCTACTTTTAATATCCCGTTATTTTGTAAAACCCGGCCAGGAATTTTTAAATTACTGGTTTCTCAAAATATTTTCCCTCTTTGAATACACAGTAGATAATTTAAAAATTTCTTGATAATAATTACTAACTTTTCAATTTTATCAGTAAATATAGTTACGGACATCCCGAAGAAATATTTATGGGCGGCAAATATGTATACCGACCGAAATACCACATCTTTAAAATGTAAATAAAAAATAATCACTATAAATAGTACAAAATTGAAAGAAATTATTTAAAAATTTTACACGTTAACAAAGTATATGGTTTCATAATCAGTGTAAATTTGTAGGTTCTAAAACTAATATTTTTGGAATTACCAAGTAATAAGCATATTAAATTTTGATTAATGAAAAGAGAAAAAAATAAATTGTATTATACATTATATAGATAGACGAAGTGGGAGAGAAAGTAGAGATTATATCATTCATAAATAGGCTATTTGAAGTGCACCATTCGTTAAATGCAATAAAATATTTTTGTAGGAGTTAAATATTATCTAGAAATTAGATGAATATTATTTTTATATATCATACATTTTAAATATTCGAAAGTTTTTATTAAAAAATAATTAATACATTCCCAAAATGTAATTCGAAAATGTAAATCACATAGAAAAAATATCAACTTGTTTAATTTAATTTGAAAAATTAGGAATTTAGATTAAATTGAAATTGTATAAAATACTTTTAAAAAATTCAATACAGCCATATTGTACATGTATTTATATTTCTATCAAAATGTTAGTGTTAAATGTTCAGAATTTATTTTCTACGATTTATAATGTTTATGAATAATTAATATAATAAATATTAATTGAATAACAAAATGAGTGTCTAATTCCGTTTTGTTTATTGTTAGAATTATTATAAAGTGAAAAGGAGAAGTTCGAAATCTCAATATATAAAAAACTTGGTATCAAGTAGATTTAAAGTTAATTCTAATTCTAATATTACTTCTAATAATACTTCTAAAGATACTTAAAGATAGAACCAATAGTTCTACTGTAGAGTGTCTTCTAAATCCTACACATAAAACGCAAGTAGCTATATTCAATATGAATAGTATGTATATTAATTATTAAGATATGGTGTATAAAAGTACAATTTATTTTATTCAATATAAATATCTTGCTTTATATTGGCCATAGAACAAAAAGTTTCAAATAAAACTAATAGAAAAATTTTCTATAAAAAATATGAAATACATTTTTCGTGTAATAGTGACCTTTTTTGAGGTTCAGGACTTGCCAAATACCATTTTTTGAAAATTTCGATTTTTTCATAAAAATTACATAAAAATCAATTATTGTAATTTCTCCATAACTAATGATCCTACGATATTGAAATTTTTAACAAAGATGTGTATATTTAACGCACCCAGTTTAATTAAATTTGAAAATCGGACAATATTTTTCATAACTATTTCAAGGTTTTCGATAAAGTGTATTATATTTACATACTTTTAAAATCGATTATTGTGAAATTTTGGCTTTAAAGACTTGACAATTTAATATAAAATCAATTATACATTTTTTATATAAACGCCAAAAATGTTGAAATTCATAGTTTACGATTTATTTTTATACCTATTTCAATATACATATAATATTTTTGTTATTTCTCCGTAATTAAAGATCCTAGAGTTATTTATATATACCTACCTATATCCAAAATGCATATCCTATATCCATTTCTAATTATTATTATTAATATAATATTTATATTATGTTTACCTATAATGGTAATATTTAAATAGGAGCAGTGTTGGTTTTGCGGGGGGGGGGAGGAGGTCTAGGGGTACTGAATTCCCTCAAACGCCGATATATATATATATTTCAAATATACTGTAATAATATTGTTCAGCACAAGTTAAAATGAAATACATATTATTTCTTTGGACCCTTCCCCCCAGAAAATTTTTTAAAATCCTCCACTGAATAAGACTAACTAATTTTTGGAATACACTTTCTATACCTAGTAATGAAAATGACTACCTAGAATTATCAGAACAACCAGGAAATGACGAAAGTACACTACCAAATTTAAATACCTATACAATATGTAAATTTGAATGAACCATTTTATCAGGACGTCGTATAATTAAAATAGATCATTTTATTAAAAATATTATTGAATTAGGTAAACACGGCCGAGTATGTACTATGGGACGATTTGAAATGATCAAAGAAATACAATGTGGTAAAGGATTTTAACTTCATTTTAAATGTTCTATTTTTGAACGTTGTGAAGTAATCTCACCAGAAAAAATGCATTTTTAGACGACGTAAATAATTCATTTGGATGGGGAGCATTGACTATTGGTATTGGATATCGCCAAGCAAATGATTTACTCACAGTAATGGATTGTCCATCGCCATGGTTCAATAAATTTAAACGTCATGACAATCTTATAGGAGAGGTAATTTGTATTTTTTTAAATAGGTCTGTGTTATTAATTATATTTACAAAAAAAAAATATTATATTGAATACAATTAGGTATGGGAACAACAACTCACAAGTATGTTAAGAAAAAATGGTGAATTGGAAAAGGAAATTGCTATACAAAAAGGACATTTATATAAAGGAACTCCTTACATAACGGTTGATGGTGACGGCGGTTGGGCCAAAAGAAGTTATGGACATGGTTTTAATTCCCAGTTTGGAGTGGTAATTAAAAAATAATAAATTATAATCATTATTATCTATTTGCAGTTTGTAAGGCATAACATTCACGGATGTATTGGAAATTATTTGTCCAACTTATTCAAGTTGTTTAGTTAAGTATATAGTATTTTAAAATTTCTAAAAACTATTAAATGGTAGAAATTTAAAAAAAAATTGAAATTTACTAGTAAATTTTGATGATATTTATTAAATATATGATGATTTAATATCAAATGACCCATGTATAATTTTTAGGGTGTAATTATTGGCGCGGAAACAAAAAAACCTTTGTACGTAGGAATTCAAAATAAATATTGCAGTACATGTTCTGCTGCAAAAAAAAACAAAAAAGTAGTAAAGCACTTGTGTTTCCGACACTATGAAGGGTCTTTAACGGGCATGACATTATTGTAGACGGTTTTCGACAAAGTGTAGAACAACATGGATTGGTTTATAAATATTATATTGGAGATGGTGATTCAATTGTGTATGCGAGAATTGTAGAGAAAGTTGCATATGGAAGGAATATAATTAAGTTAGAATGTGCGAACCATATAACTAGAAACTTACATGATGGTTTACGAAAACTAGTTGCAAATAAACATTTTCCTATTCATTTGCGTAAAATTTTAAATTACGGATCTCCGTCTCCTTTAGAAAGTTTGGTAAAGTGGGTTCGAAGTGCCATTAAAGAATGTGGAAAATCTCGTAATGTAAAAATGCTTAGAGAAGATTTGAAATATGCTCCTTATCATGTCTTTGTTGCCATAAAAATTGTCGTGAAATATATTGTACTCGGTCAAACATAGGGGAAAAAGATTATGTACCTCTAATAGAAAGTGGTAAAATGATGAATGAAATCATATCAATAGTGGATAAAGTAACAAGAAAAGCAGATCGTTTAGTTTACAACACGACAACTAATATAACAGAAAATTTTATGAGCTTTGTTGCAAAATTTACTGGTGGGAAAAGAGTGAATTTTACTAAAACTGGTTCGTACCAAAGAAGAGTGTTAGGAGTAACTGAAGTTCACTCAAAAGAGCTATCTTGGCACTTTTGAATTTCATAAAAAAAAAAAAAAAAATAGAAGAATTGTATAACGATGCTATTAATATCGAAACAATTAATCAGATACAGCAAAACACAATCGGTCAACACGACAATGTAGGATGGTATAAAGCTAGGAAAAATAGATTAACTGCTTCTAGTTTTGGGATAATTATTACAAGAAAACCGACTACATCATGTCATAACTTAGTAAAATCGCTGTTGTATAGTAAAAATATTGTTTCAAAACATATTGAGTTTGGGCGTCAGTATGAAAAAGTTGCCAACAGAGAATTTGAAAAAATATATCAAAAAAATGTCCGGTCATGTGGTATATTCATTGATAAACAAAATCCATTTTTGGGTGCAAGTCCCGATGGTCTAATAGGCGAAGACAAAATAATAGAAGTGAATTGTACATCGTCTATTGGTAGAAGAAGTTTAAAAGATGCAGCATCAGACAAAAAATTACAATTTTGTTTAGAACTTAAAGAAACCGGCCTTTAACTAAAAACTAATCATAAATATTAGTGGCAAATTCAAGGCCAGTTAAATATTATCAAAAAATCCGTATGTTTTTTGTTTTGTACAGTATGGGAAACAATTTATTTGTTCAAAATATAAATAGAGATGAACATGTGTGGCAAAATAAAATGCTTCCAAAATGAATTTCATTTTACATTGACTTCATGTTACCTGAAATTGTCGACTCTGGAGTGCCAAGAAGTTTACGTATACGGGATCCAGTCAGCATAACAAAAGCACAGTTTTGTATAAAATAGGCTAAAAAAATAAACATTTTTTTTAAAATGTTTTTATAATATATATTAATAATTAATATAAGTATCTATTTGAAAAATAAACTATAATACTGTACAATAAAGTATTGTAATATATTGAATATAAGAAAAATAAAATGTATTCGGTATTTTAGTACTAACTGATGATCTATTCACAGAGTTCTGATAATATCACTATCAACAATGTTTCAACGGCGAAAAAATGAGACACTATTATACACGTATCTGACAGTGTACCAGTAAAATATAATATATTCATGTTATTATTACAAAATAATTTCAATTATAATTAATAGGAATTTATAAGTATATATCGCTTATATACAAGTATATTATTATAGTCGATATGGGATTATGAGATATGGGTATGTGCTATGGGTAGCAGCGCGCAGACAGCCTATTTAGTAGCGAAGACCGCGAACCGGTACGATGTTTACACTTTACGTCATGTGCGTGTGATTGTTGCATTGAGAATGTGTGCGCGTAAATACAACGTGCGTGCGTACATCAACAAGTTTAAATACTTCAAATCTCAATTCCATTATAGAGCATTCAATAATTAAAATATTTTAATTCTGAAAAAAGATTCCGATTAAAAATTTAAATGTCAGTATACTGACGTTGAGTTCTTTTAATTTATCTTAATATTTTTAAAGATATTTTCAATAAATGAGTTTTTAAAAACGATGACGTTTTTACTCTTTTAAATTGAAAAAAACTACACAATTTTAAAATCAGTCAACGTTAATATATTAAGCAATATCTAATAACTATATATTTAAAATTTTGAAACTTTCAGTAGTTATGTTCTAAAATTGTCATGACCTCCTCGATGTTTTGTCATATCGATTTAAAAAAATTAATTTCCATTCAATTTTTATAGCACTTTTAATTTTTAAAATGCTCTAAAAATAGTTGTAAATTATATTTTTTTAAA
>JAIPRL010011832.1:0-12899 GCA_025469235.1 Pemphigus obesinymphae
TACGTTTATTACGTATATATTTTAATATTATATCGAATAGTTTCGTATAAATATTGAAGACTGTGTACCTGAGCAGAAGACAGGCTCCGATGTGTTGGAATACTCCGAAAAAAGTACCGCTGCCACCAGTTGTTATACTCGGTCGGGTTGGTCCGAAAGTATAATTATTTTATTGAGTTCGTTTTTCTCAGTTTCCAAACACAAGTTCGAAAGACTGTATAAATCGTTATGCGTTTATTGAATTATATAAATACAACAAATAGATTTTATTTACTAAATATATATTTAAAAGAAACTTAGGTCTACACAGTATTATTGGATCGTGTCTATATTACGACTGTCGTCATTTTTAAAAACATTCCATGTCCTTAGTGACGACAGTCGCTACAAAAAATAATATATCGCTTACTTAGCTAAATACTTATATTCTACATACTATGATTAAACCAAGGGTTCTCAACAACATAAATACACAGGTACGAATCTGTGTGCCTGTTAACTTTCAGCAAAGGGTTTTGAGAGGATTTCTAAGAAAGTCGTTAGCGATAATAGAGTTAGTATGCCAGAGAATAAGCAAACTTGGTGGTGGGAAGAAAAAGTGAAGGAGACAATATAGAAGAAAAAATGACCTTTTAAGGAATAGATGAGTACCAGAGAAATGGAAGAAAATATGTGGATACGATGGTGTTAACAAAGGACAATGATGTGATAGGGAGTGAAAATAATATTTTAAGACAATATTTATTTATGTATTTCCCATAGAGGAAAGTAGAATTTGGGTATATTGGATTAATCAAGAGATGAGAAAGTAATAAGAAAGGTATAAAAGGAATGCGGTGGGATCGGATGAAGTTAGCAGTATAATTATGGAAAGTATTAAGAAGGTTGGGTATAGAATGGCTGACAATGTTCTTAAATAATGTAGTTATGAAATTAAATAATCCAAAAAAATGAGTTCTATGTTACCAATAATCAAAATACAATGTTCATTTACCGGAAGATGGAAATTATAGAGGAATAAAATTTATGAACCACAGTATATGAATTTGGGTAAAAATAATAAAAAAATGGGTAAGAAGTGAGACAATTTATCACTAGAAATAATTTCGGTTTATGCCTAGGAGTCTATGTGGAAAAACTGAGGATTTTAAGGTGAGTGTGGGAGTGTACAAGGGTTCGTCTATAAGTCCTTCCTAATTTTTTCTGGTAATGGAGGAAAGTCCTGGAAGTGAATGGAAGATTCGAAGACTGAAGGAAACATTTTAATAGTAAATGTCTAAACAATAGTAGAGACAAAACAGAATAGGAAGAATCCTCAGGAGTTTAGTGTGACTAAAAGATACCAATTAGGTTAAAAGGTAAATATAACAATGATGAATTAGATGTAGGAGTAATGCCTTATCGCTCGATATAGGAATTGGTATCGGATGTTCTAAGAAAATGATTCAAGTAAAGAGAAAGAGGAAACGAGCAAAACTCATGTACTATATTAATGGGTGTTGACCTTGGGATATCCACCCTAATAATAAACATATTTAGTTTCCGAAACGAAAAAAAAGTTAAAATCTTGGATGAAAAATAAAAATAAATTGCAAGAGTTTAGTTTAGAAACGTGGAACGTACATTCGAGAAATGACAATAGTTGTATATGCACTACAGAGATATAAATACAAGAAAAATTAGGTCCATGTCGCCAGCAACTCCAATTTTGAATTTTGGGTCCTTACCCGGGGCAATCGTTAGTACTTCGTTAGTGCAGAAAACATTATCGTTAATGTTCATCTCCAAAATTAAGTTGAATATTAAGTTAATATTTAACTGAAAAATTAAAAAGATATGTACCTTTATATATATTTATATATATATATATATATATATATAAATATATATGATATCTACATATATTTATAATATTGTACTATACTTTCAATGTTCAGTGAAGTTGAAATCCATTAGGTACATAATGTTATTATCGGTATATATGTAAGTTGAAATTTATTTAATATAATATTAATATAATACCATTTGAAATTTAAAGGTTGGCTAAAAAGTGTTAAAAAGTAGTATATTAATTTTTTTTCAAATAAATAAATGTTAAAAAACAATTTATGTTTAAAAATACGTCATGTTATTAAAATATTCTCATCTTTATAATTTGTTATTTCTGAATTTAATATTATTTGAAGATGAATTGTACTTGGAAAATATGAAAATATTTATCAGTTAATCTACCAATGTAAAAAGTATAGTTATCTAAATTCCAACATCTGACTATAATATTTGTGTGTATTATTTGAGTAAACTTTGTATTGGAGACGGACAGGACATGTGTCATATTGTATATATGCATGTATTTTGGTTTTGACGTGCGCTATTAATATGGCTTCCTTTTGGTTCCTCGTCCTTATCCAAATGCTTTTATACGTCTAAATAATTGTATTTATCTATATTAAAGATAAATCATTTTGTGAATTTATAACACTGTTATAATATTATTCTTGGAAACAATAATACCGTAAGTGGGCTCTTATTTTGAAATATAATTCATTGTTTTTTTACTTGTGCCACACAATATTTGGTGTGTAGTGAACCTATTCTCTAAAAAACTCATGTCAAGAAAAATAATTTACAAATAAGCAATCATTTGTGTTAATAAAATGGTAGGTGTCATTAGGAGAACTATTAGAGGGGGAATGATATAGGTAATACCTACTTATAATATAATATTCTGTTATTTATTATTCGGATGTTTTTGAGATATGATCTCAAAGTTAATTTGTTATTTTACATTTAAAATTGTTTTTTAAATTAATTTATTAAATTCAATGGCAAAATTTGTGAATGTACCAACCAATATTGTATTAACTTTTATATCGATACAGTAAGAGTAAGACATTCCAAGTTTGAGGTGGATATAAGAGATTTGTTTTTCTTAATTTTATTTTTATGCTAGCTCCACATTTTTATATGAACCATTAACATATGTTGTATCGAAGTAATTTAATAATTCAGTAGATTCGGGAATAAGTGATTCAGGAATTATTTGTTTTAAATAATTCATTCCTTCGTTTACCCGATCAAGGGAAAGAAAAGCAAGTCCATCAATCATGGAACAAAAATGACTAAATTTATCGTCGTTAATATAATTCGATTGCAAACCGAGCTGTTGTATTTTACGGAATATACTCTGGCAAAGATAGTAAAAGCATCCCCTTATTATTAAATCGAAACCTAAAATATTATAAGCAGTTGTGATCAGCGATTTTTCAAAATCAATGTGTATGAACTTTGGATCAGGAGATAAGTTTTTCTCCGCGCACTTTTCAAAGATGGATTTAAACATAGATTTATAAATAGTCATTGTTTTACGTTCGAGTAAGCAGTATACAGCAGTTATAAAATGGTCAATTTAGGAACTCGTATAACATAAAGCTGCATGAAATGATTGGGACTGAGATTAAAATTACCGTCACAATACCATGAATCTGCGTTGGTTAAAATAAGCAATCCTTCGTCCATAGCAAAAATGATAACTCGTTCCCCATTAGTATCCAAGTTATCAGATAGCAAAAATTGTTTTCCATCAATTAATGCCCAATCATCTAAAATTAATATGACAGTGAAAGTAACTAGAAACCTACCTAATAAAAGTAAATATAGATTAATAAATGTAAAAACTATTATATTTACTTTCGATTTTTAAATCTTCTAGAATTTTAGGTTTGCAAGGATTACAATTACTGCGTTTTTTTTGTATAACACGTTTCGCAGCACTCTCTTTAGGTATATTAGGTAAAACTTCATTTGGTATTCCACTCACCGCCTCAGCAAAAATTTGACTAGGTTTATCACTGGATAGTTTAGCACGTTTTTTTATATTGATTTTAAAATTTTCGACATGTAAAATATTTTTATTTCCTGCATGGTTATGTTTAGTTATTAACTCTGGATTAGTTATATCTGTAGTGGTTTTTAAAATTGCTTCACACTTGTTTTTAGTTTTTAAACTACACTTCTAACGTATAGTACTAGTTAGTTTATGTTTAATTGTATACGAAAAACCACAGTAAACAATTTTATTAATGTAAGTGCCTTTGGTTTTTAATTTAAAAATGTCACTCATTTTTATAAAATTAAATAGGTAGGTACACAAACGATGTAAAAATCAAACATGAAACATGCGGAGTGTGAATTGTTACAAAACTGTACTGAACAACTGGTACATGCACATATATAAAATATTACACTTTATATTTTATCTACCTACCTAATATAATTTATGGTCTTAAATATTAGATATACGATATAGTTTAAATTTATCCACTTATAATTTGTGGTTATACCCGCGTGGCCACTGGCCGCGTATATCACGTGCGTAAATTTGGAATCCCGTACCACCAAGATGGCTAGATATAGCTATTTTTCATTTTTAGGCAGAAAAAAAAACTTTTTTATATTATGTATCTATATCTGTGATTTTTGATAATAATTAATTTTAATATATAAAATAAATATTTAACAATTAAAATTTTTTTTATTCGTGGACTTTTATTCGCGGACTTTTATTCGCGGACTATTATTCGCGGACTTTAATTCCATTGGACTTTTTGTCATCGGACTTTTGTTCGTACATACATTTCTAAATTATCATTTAATATTAACATCAAATTAATATTAAAAAAAAAATTCAAAATGGGGGGGAGGACTGGCATATCTTCAACACTGCCCATATGAAATGGCAATAACTTTTTTTTGGAGATGAGCACTAACAATAATTTTGTCTGCACTAACATTCAATAACGAAGTACTTACGATTGCCACCAGGTTAGGACCCAAAATTCAAAATGGGGGGTGCTGGCGACATGGACCTAGAAAAGTAGCTTTAATTTCAATATAGACTGGATATACATTACAGGATGAATATATAATTAATACAGACAATAATTAAAATACAAGATAAATAACGGCACAATGATAAAATGTCAAGAACTAATTAATATTATAGCTAAAAAATAACACAAATAGAAAACACAGTAAGAGAGATACAAAAGGTATAATAGAGGTAATGTAATGTACAAAAAAAAAGGATAAAACTAATAAAACAATAAAAATGCTAATGATTAACAAAGCCCGGAATGAGAATATGAGTGGAGTCGAACTAATAAAAAATGTAGGGGAACAGATCGAAAAGGATTTGTTGGAACTAATTAATAAAATTTGTCAAAAAGGGAAAATTCCAAAAAAATTGGAAAGTAGTAGTTATATGTCCAATATATAGAAAAAGGTGACTCAAAAGACTGTTATAATTATAGAGATATACTTTTACTTAACGTGACTTACAAAATTATCATATATAATTTTAAAAAGATTGAAACCATATGTGAAAGAATTAGGAAGTAAATATGAATGCCGCTTTAAGCCAGAAAAATCTACAACTGACCATGTGTTTATGCTAACACAATTAATAAAAAAATATTACGAGTACAATAAAATATGTATAATATATTTATTAATTTTATGCAGGTGTATGATTGTATCAAAAGTGAATTACTATGGAAACTCATGGAAAGATTGGAATACCGTCAATGTTGGACAGATTTGTGAGAGCATGTATTGATGGATTGATATCTAAATTTTATAGGGGGTGTGATAGTGAGTGATATGAGAAAGGTGGAGGAAAGTGAAGTATTTGCTGGAGATAGAGTTATGTAGAAGTATAGGGCTGGGGATGATGACCCAAAAGAGTAGGGAAGGAAGGTGAAAAAAAAGAAAAATACGTGAATGTAATCATTATAATAGGTATATTATAGTACTGGATCTTAAATAATTTATAAACAAACGATTATATTATTATTTTATATTTTATAATATGTAACTAATATAAGTGTATTTAACTATAAGACATGCCACACATATTTAATCTCCTAGATAGTAGTCTAGTTTGGGGCATTCTAATTCCTCCACCTCCACCCTGCACCTGCACCTCCACCTCCACCCTGCACCGGGACCTGCACCCTGCACCGGCACTCTGACGTCACCCTGCACCTGCACCTGCACTCTGACGTCACCCTGCACCTGCACCGGCACCTCCACCTCCACCCCCACCTCCAACCGCAACCGAAGCCGCAGCCGCAACACCCCTGTACCTTATTACATGTTCCTTATCTCTTATAAGTTGATAACAAGTTCTCTCGGTAATATCTTATCTTATCACGTGTTGTTTACATAATCTCTTATCTTATTACGTGTTCCTTATCACATGGTTCTTATCTCTTATCATTTGATAACAAGTTCGTCCAATAATCTCTTATCACGTGTTCCTTATCTCTTATCAGTTGATAACAGTTTCCCATCAGTATCATTGCAGGAAATAACTTTTTGGATCCATATTGCATCTTTGCAGGAAAAAAAATGTTGAACCTATCGTTTACAAATATATCATTTCCCACCAATAGGTCTACCCCCACCTACATTTTCCAATATGTTATATATATATATATATTATATACATTAATACTTATATTATTTTCAATACATGAATATTATTTTTATTATTCATATAATATAAAATCTAAACATATTGGTCGATTTGGTCGTTTTTGACCTGTATACACGAGTTAATAGGGTGATTAACCTAATAGATTTGTACAGTCGTAGAATAATAATCCATATTAATTATACATATTCCCACACATTAAGGTTTTTATATTAATTTCCTATACATCTCACATTAGTTTAGTATTGTTAATATGGTGATTAACCTAATAGATTTGTCCAGTCATAGAAAAATAGAAAATAATTCATTTTAATGTTTCTTAAACATATTCCCACACATTAAGGTTTTTATATTAATTTCACATACATTTCACATTAGTTGAATATTGTTAATATGGTGATTAACCTAATAGATTTGTACAATTAAAGGGAAAGTATACATTTTGGTAATATTAATGTCTTTATATTTATTTTTATATAATAATCTATATTAATTATACATATTCCCACACATTAAGATTTTTATATTTATTGCACATTAGTTTAATATATTAATAATTGTCATTACCATTTCATATACATCGATCGTAATTTGCAATCCCAATTTCTGAGAATTAGTGAAACTCGGTAATTAACAGTAGGCATTTAATTAACTAAAATTTGGAGGAAGAGACAAAATATTTTCGCGGATGACCGTTTGGACTTAGCGTTTGCTCGTCAGAAGCGTCTAGTACCTTCAACCTTACAGTCTTTCTGCTTTTTGCGTTCATTTTCCGTTGTTTATCGTCGTAAACAGTTTTATCGTGTGTTTTGTGCGTTTTCAACTCGCGTTGTATTTAATTGTGTGTTTTTGTTTTATATTCATATCGAAAATGTTTACTTGTGTAGTTTGTGCCGAGTATCCTATACTCGTAAGTTTAAACTCGTACAACATAAGAAAAGCATGCATCGGGAGTCTGTGATACGTTACGCTCCACCTGTTGTTATCGGTCAACCACCTGCATCAGCGCTTGCACCGCCGCAATCACACCTGTACTAGCATCTGGACCATGGGATGAAACCGTAGGCGATGACGCTTTTCTGGAAGCGCTCGATGATTTTGAGAATCAAGGTAAGAAAATACATTATTCAATGCATTAGTAAAAATATTATGTTGGTATTTGTTAAATATTATATGCTTGTTACATTTTTCGATAGGTGTTTTATTTTTCATTAGGAATATTTCTTTTTTCTTTTTTCTGTTAATACAATAATTTATTTAAATATAAATTTTTTTTCTCAACTAGATAGATACTTATTTTTCTAAAATTATTCAGGATTTATTTTTATTTTCATTATAATATTTATTTTAAATAAATCACGTTTATTTAATATACCTATTACGCAGGCATTATATTTTCCGAACATATAATAATTATTTATTTATATTTTTTTTTTTTCTAACCGTACCTATTTTAAAATATATTTTATTTTTATTTTATGCTTTATTATATTTAAAAATCAAATCCCCGAGGGGGCCCCCGACTTTTTCTTTAAATCTCACAATAACTAAAAATTTCAAAATATTTTATGTTATTTACGTATAGGTATATGTAAACATTTTACAGATACCGATATAATATTTTTCGATAGGTATATATTTTATTAGAGTTAGTTATTCTAGAATACCCAATTACTTGTTGGGTAGGTACCTATTTTATAAACCATACATTAGAATCAGATGTTCAGTATAATATTTCTCGGTAGGTAAATATTTTATTTTATCTAAGTGTAGATATTTTATTTTACTGGATACTTTTATTGAACTACGTGATAGGCTTTATAGATTTTATTATACTGAATTACTTGATAGGTTTTTTTTTCTTTTATAGGACCCTCTACATCTCGTAAATGCGTAAATACAAATTCACGAACTGCAATTAATTCGAAAAAGAATCGTTTAAATGTAGTTAACAGTCCTGGATTTATAGAAATCGGTTCCGCTCATTCACGGAAAGTCGTGTGGTAATATTTTAAAAATATCAACCGTTTCTCAAATTATCCGATGTTTTTGAACTCAATTAAATCTCCGCTAATCGATCTGCTAAAATCAAAATCTCTTCCTGTGAAATTCAATTTGAAATTAGAAGCAAGTTATGAAAACCCAAATGTGTATGAATCACTTCAAAACAGAGCTTTCAAGACCTCTGCTAGGGTGGTTTATACAGATAGTGAATTTGAAAATGTTATAGACGAAGAATTCACGACTCTTCTTTCAGAACAGGATGCATACATGGGTAGAGGTAGCGGCTTTTCACTACAATATATTGATGGGTTAATGTTGAGCATATATCGATATACACCTTTGGGCGGATCATCATATTTAGAAACACCTATATTCATCGCTCGCAAAAGAGCAGTTATAAACCCTATAAATTTTGACGATCAGTGTTTTAAATGGGCGGTGCTTGTAAAGCATGTAGAAGGAGTAAACAAAGAGCGTGTTGATGTAAATTATACAGTTCACGAAGAAAAATACAATTTCACTGGCCTCAAATTACCTGTGTCTCTCCATGACATTAATATATTTGAGAAAAATAATCCAAACGTGTCGGTCAAAGTATATGGATTACAGAAATATTTCCAACCACCTCGCAAATACCTAACTTATAAAGTATATCCTCTCAAAGTCATTGAAGAAGAAAAAGAAGAACATTTTGATTTACTTTTATTAAATAATGATGATTAAACCCACTACACCTATATCGCTAATTTCTCCTGACTCGTACGTAGCCAGAAAACATCACACCATGACAACCTTGTTTTTTGTAAAAGATGTTTTACAAGTTTCGATAATCGTTTAAAGTTAACAAAATTACACGGACAAGCGGTCCTCGAAGAACATAAACTCATCTGCGGTTTACATAAACCTATTTTACCGATTATGCCGAAAGAAGGTGATTTAGTTAAATTTAAAGAGTGGGTTAGAACACAAAGACATCCAATTGTTATGTACGCGGACTTTGAAGCACTACTTCAAAAAATTCAAAAGCATAAAGGTAAAAATACTCTGACGTTTCAAAGTCATAACCCTATGAATTATGGAATATATGTAAAGGCTGCAGACAACATACCGATCGAGCTGTTGGAACAATTTAAAATAGATGAGATCCCGATTTTAGATCGAGGATGCGAATCGAGAGAGGAAGTAGCTAAATATTTTGTAAAAACAACGGTTGAAATAGCTAAAAAAGTAGACAATTTATTTAAAACCAACAAACCTATTATTATGAGTGAAGAAGAAGAAGATAAACATCTAAAGTGTGAAAAATGTGAGACTTGTAAAACATCTTTTACAGAAAAAAATCATAAGGTCGCAGACCATAATCATCTCTCCGGTTTATACAGACAAACATTATGTAACTCTTGTAATTTAAAACTTTAAATGCCTAATTTCGTCACATGCTTTCTACACAACCTCTCCAACTATGATGCACATTTCATCGTGAACGAGCTCGGATACAATGAGAATGAAATAAAAGTCATTCCAAACAGCGAAGAGAAATTTATATCTTTATCCAAGTATATCAACAATACCTTCACTATAAGATTTATTGATACATTTCGGTTTATGGCATCAAGCTTAGAGACCTTGGCGTCAAATCTTTTGACTGATGACTTTTCCAAGTTTAGAGAAACAGCAAAGGTGTTTACCCCCGAAGATTTACCACTTGTTACTCGTAAGGGTGTATACCCATATGAGTATACAGATAGTTGGAAAAAGTTAGAAGAGACGAGTCTACCGCCTAAAGAAGAGTTTTACTCAACGTTAACCGAAGAACAAATATCTGACGAAGATTATGAACATGCGAGGAAGGTCTGGGACCATTTTGGTTGTCGGACGCTTGGGGAATATTCCGATTTATATTTGAAGGTGGACGTTATGTTGCTAGCAGATGTTTTCGAAAATTTCCGAGATATATGCATGAAGACGTATAATCTAGATCCGGCGCATTACTATACTGCTCCCGGCTTCTCGTTTGACTGCATGCTTAAATATACGGAAATGAAATTGGAGCTTCTCACAGACTACGACATGCTACTGATGTTTGAGAAAGGTAAACATAATTTTTTTATTTAATATAATAAAAATATTTAATTAATTATATTTTTAGGCATACGTGGTGGACTGGTGCAAGCAAGTATGCGGTATGGGAAGGCTAATAACCACACTACACCAGACTTTGACGAAACCAAACCTAAATCATGGTTAATATATCAAGATTGTAAGTATTTAATACTTTTAGTTTTTATTTAATATGTTATAATATTATTTGATTTATAGGTAATAATTTATATGGTTGGACAATGTCTCAATACATGCCATACGGTGGGTTTAAGTGGATGGAGCCAACACTTGATGGGCTAAACAAATTAACGGAGACGTCACACATTGGCCGCATGTATGAAGTTGATATAACATACCCTAAGCACCTACATGATGAGCATAACGACCTTCCTTTCTTACCCAACAACAACGTGCCGGTAGGGTCGAAAGTCGAAAAGTTGATGGTGACTTTTGAGAAGAAGGGAAGATATATCATACACTACCGAAATCTACAACAGGCGATCGCAAACGGGTTAATTGTTGAAAAGGTATATATATATATATTATTTTTTTAGGTAATTTATAATTTAATATTATTTGTGTTTCAGGTACATAGAGTACTAGAATTTCATCAGTCACCGTGGTTAGCCAAATACATTATCTTAAACACTGAAATGAGGAAAAAGGCTGAAAATGAATTTGAAAAGGACTTTTTCAAACTGATGAATAATGCAGTATTTGGTATGTAATAATTTACTATTATTTTTATTATTACTATTAATTTATTATTAATCCCCCAGGGAAAACGATGGAGAACGTCCGCCGGAGAATCGATATGCAGCTGGTTTCGAAGGATAGTAAGATACAGAAATTGATTAATATACCCAACTTCAAACATGTTACTCCATATAATGAGAACTTGTCTGCTGTGTCATTAGCGAGAAATAAAGTGAAATTCGATAAACCTATGTATGTAGGATTCGCCGTACTTGAGATCAGCAAGACCTTAATGTATGATTACCATTATAACGTTATGAAGAAAAACTATAAAGACTCTATTACATTGATGTATACCGATACAGGTAAAATATTTAATTTTGTTATTGTTAATATCATTATAATTAATATTAATATTATTCTAGATTCGTTGGTATATCTTGTCAAAACTAATGATTTTTACTCTGACCTGCTGGGACAGTCCTAACTTACTCGACCGTATGGATACAGCCAATCTACCACAAGATCACCCCTGTTTTATTGCAGAGCGGAAGAAAATACCTGGGTTGTTTTCAGATGAGACAGACGGAAAGACGATAACCGAGTTTGTTGCACTACGAGCAAAGTCATATGCATATACCATCGAAGGAAAAGAAAAGATCAAGGCTAAGGGGATCCGACGCCATGTGGTTAAAAACCACATGACTTTAGAAGATCATGAGAGGTGTCTATTTGGAGATGAAGAATTGGAGCGGTATACAGAGAATGTTTCGATTCGGTCTTTCAAGCATCAGCTGATGACTATAAAATCGAAAAAACTTACATACAACAATCATGATGACAAGCGGTATGTACTAGAGAACCGGGTGCATACGTTAGCATATGGACACTATAATATTGAGTAAGTTAAAATTGAAAATAATATTTCAAAACTTTTTACTAATTTTTATATTTTGTTTCAGTAAACTAATATCGAAAGAACTGATGGATGGATATGAAACCGACGAATTAGATTGGGGACTGTAAATTTGCGTTGTAACTTTTGTACCTATATTAAAATGTATTATTTTTTATATAAATGTAAATATTGTGCTATAGGTTAAGTTATTCTCTAGGTTTTTTATTATTCGTTTCTTGTAACGTATTATCTTGTATTATTCGTTTCTCGTATTCTTTCTTATATATATATATATATATATTAACATGTATGTTTCAGGCAACCGATAAAGATTTTTTTAAATATTTTTGTAAATGATATGTACTGGTTATATATTTTGTGAATATGAATATACTTTATATAAATCTGTTGTAAATATTTTATATTATATCTTTTCTGTTTCATACAACTGATAAAGATTTTTAACATATAAATATGTAAATACCTATATTATTATTTTTATCTTGTAAATATTTTTGTATGATGTATATAATAAATAAAAACAGAATTATTATATTAGAAAAATGTATTTATTTAAAGAAAAAAAAATATGTACATATATGTATATAATTTATATATTATTATTATACCATTTTCTAAGTACAAATATTTTATAAAATGTACATTGTTTAGGGTTTAAACCCATATGAAAAATACAACAAG
>JAIPRL010011833.1:0-12897 GCA_025469235.1 Pemphigus obesinymphae
AAATTTTTTTTATTTAATTTTTGAATATTATGTACAAAAGAACAAATTCAGTCTCAACTTTTAATTAAACATTTAGAAATATAAGTATAACATTATAGGAAAAAAAATCAAATTCAGTCTTAATAATAATAATAATAATACACCTTAACAACTAATTTTTGATTTATGTAGATATAATATAAAATGTATAATATAATGTGTCATTTTAAAATATACCTAATAATGTTATATAAAAGTAATAAAATTACTATAAATAATATAATATATTATATATATAATAATAATATATGTAAATAAATTACATATATTATATTTTTTATGATTAAATGAATATTTGAACCATCCACCTGGAATTTAAACTAAAGTGGACGCCAAACTTAAGCTAAGCAAAGAAGGGGGACGCCGTCCCCCTCCGTCCCCCTCACTTTAACCACTGGTTCTTGCTAAATTCGAGCCACATCTACTCGAGTGGCTTACGGTGTGCAACCATGCTTGGCCTGAATTTGCTCAGATGTATACGCTCCAAGAAAACATTGCACGTGCATTTTTTGTTTCCGTCCATCTAATAGGCAATCAAGGTAATCAAATATCGGTACAAGACAGGATCTCGAGTTGCCAAACCTATCTATAAAATCGTACTTCCTCTCAACGTATTAACATAAATAAGGCATACGGTGGCGAGTCAGTGAAATTTTATCATTACATACATATATAGGTGCCTACAGACGTTCAGTTTTCCGTTCAAACTTGGACTGAACGGGCAAGGCTTCAGTTAAGTCTAGGCTTGAAGGTGGTTACACACGCTCACTTTTCTGTTCAAACTTGACTGAACAATGGACGTAATATGACGACATGTTTATTTTTTTTATCACTAATATTTAAGTTTGCGATTGTTATCAATTTAATGTACCGAATTAGGCTTATTAACGTATTTTGACTAAACATTGTTCTTGTACCTACCTAGTTTATTTTATTTTATTCGTATCTATATAACTTCTATCTAATTATCTAACTATCATGGCATTATTAACTACAGACGATCTTTTTTTAATTGCAACTTCTGTTGTATGCTATGCAAAAGTTAAGGGCAATGAAAAAACGAAAAATCGTTCAAAATGGATAAAAAACTGGTTAGAAAAGAGAAGTACATATCATCTATACCAGCACCCGATCTCATAGATTCAGACATTTTTTTATACTCCTTTCTGAATGAGCTGCGTAAAAAGTTGATTTTTTTGGCCACATCTTGCCTACTCGAATTCGGACTTATTTCATTTAGTTTGAATAATAACATATCATACGCTTTATTTCTTTTATTTTTGTCGCTGTATTCGGGTGATTTTATTTTCCATAATCAAGTATTTTCTTGATACATTGCAATAAAATCAGACAATACCTTATGCGTCCAATTCCTGGTGTCCATATTTATAGACACACAGATTTCAGATTATTATGTACGTTTTTATTATGTTTTATTAAATACTATTGAAGTAAAAATAAACAAAAATTGGTTTTATCACAGAATATATAATTTATTAACATTAGAGAAGATGAGAGAAGCGTGGTGATAAAGGTTCAATTTTCGTTCGCTCCAACAAAAAATCAAGAATGACTTGATCAGTTCATGCCACGCCTGGGACTGATTGTACCTTCAGTTTTCGCCTACACACGATACGTTTTAACTAAACAGTCCGGTACTGATCAGTTAGTTTGAAGGAAAAACTGAACGTGTGTAGGCACCGTCCGGTGCGGAAGTAGCAGAAGTAACATAATATTATATAATAATATATGTATCATTTAAAAATCTAAATAGACATTAGACATGCGTAATTAAGTACGTATTTTTTTTAATTTTACTGTAATTTATTTGATGAGTGAGAGGTATCTTATGTGATTAGTGTGGATTGAAAAAATCGTGGATTATGACCAGTTGAAATAAAAACTATTTAAATATGTTTAAATATTCTCATTTCCAAATTCAGGTTAAAAGACGAATTTAAATATAATTTCACCAATTTTTTTTTTAAATGTTTGTCTAGTTATGACATTATGAAACATTAAATAATAATGGTAGTTTATTATATTTTGGTTCTGTCGTTACGGATGTTCTTATTGGATAATTTATTTGAGGTTATAGTTATGGTTATTCATTATTATTTAATATTTATTTTAATTGTAAAATAAGCACAATTGTGTACTACTCAAAAGTTATAAGGCATAGCGTGGTAATTATTATTATTTTAGATAATTAATTAACTACATCACTTGAAAAAAATATATCAAAAATTAACAACAAAAATCTGAGAATGCATAAAAAAAATTAAGTAAAATATGGGATCATTACGGTACCACGGATTGGTCGGAATGCCCCGTTTACCTATACTATGCACAACAACCTTCGGTTGAGTGAACGCCCGGCCTAACCTCGAAGACTTCGGTTTTCGGGGGGGGGGGGAGGGGCTCCGTAGTGGCTGAGCAGGAGCTACTCTGTGGTTTAAATCTAAGCTTGGCTAGGTAGAAGTTTTCCTCGGTGTTAGGTTGTCCGTTCGGGGTTAGCACGAAGCCTACGGGCCACCGGCAGTCCCGTGCGGTCGCCACTCACCCGAGGTTCAATACCGGTTTATCGGCGAGGAACACCGAAGGATATCGATATCCATAAATCCGGTGGTTGTAAGATAGACACTCTTCCGACCAGTGTCGTACATCGGGACTGATCAGTACCTCGAGGTATGCACTCATCCATGAACTGGTACGGGGTTATATTCCGGTCGGTACTCGTGGTCTACAGACGACAAGGGACCGCTTAAGTGCTATTCCGGGCGCTCTCTGAACTACAAAGGATATTGAATAGCACCTACGTGCCGTGTGGGTCTTGTCCCTTACCAAACTTGACAAAACCCACTAATATTAATAATGATATTCGTATTTGAACAGTAACCTTAATATTTTAGTTAAATTTGCGAAAAAAAAAGTAATTATTTAGTTTTTTTATTAAAATGGAAGTATATATTGTCACTATAGGTACCTATACATAATTATATTATAAATAAATTGTATTTATTCCATACTGCAGTGATTTAAAATAAAATAATACGCCATTTAAAAAACATACGAGACAAATTTTTTTACTCGTTGCCTACTTACTTTGTCTTTTTACCCTGAATTTTATATCATTCTTATAAAAATAAAACCAATTTTATTTTGCAAATTTTTAACCTTTTCGCTTTTTTTTGCAAATTTAATGCATATTTGTAAATTTTTAGTGCATATTTTTGTTTTTAACTTAGGTTTTCTCGTATTCTTATTTACAGCTATAAAACTGTATAATAAGGTAATAAGGCAATAAGGTAAATATGATAAAAAAATAATTTTTTAGTTTAAATGTTGTTTTTTTTTTTTTTTTTTTGTAGACAGAATGTTATTGGCGAAGGCAACTAAATTAATTAATAATTTTGTTTGATTTTAATAACTTTTTTTAATACATTTTTATCAATTATATTAAATTTAAATGCATATTATAGTATTTTTTAAAGTATATTTTAGGGTTTTTAGTGCATATAAATCTGTTCCCTACTTATACTACAGTTATGACAACTGTTATACATGAACAGACATCAGTGCCATAGGTTCTTTACCTGTTATTATTATTCAGTTTATGTATGAATTTTCACAAACTGGAGTATACATATGTACAAAGTGCTGATAGAATGCGGCGTATAAGGCGTCTTTCTTTTCCTCCAACACCTCAAAGTATGGCCCATTTACACGAGTTGTTAATAACTGTCGAAAATGATGCGTTTGTAGGAACTCTGCAAAACCCACCAAATAGGTAATATATTATTTGTTTTATTTCTATAAAAATCATATAACATAGGATTAAAATTATTGTAATATGCATACTATTTAAATAGATTTTATCAAGGTCCTTTAGTGGTAGATTGGCAAATACAAGGTGTCATTTTTTGTAACACGGCCAATATTCAATTGATTGAAGACAATTTAAGAAATGTAGGTATATGCAATTATTTAGGTAATAATTACTCGAAATAATTAGGTATATTCATTAGTCTTATATTTTTTCATGTTCGTGTAACAGGGTGTGATGGCACATTCAAAATTGTGTCAAAATTTTTAAATAATGACGGTTATCAATATTTTACATTTCAAATTGTATACAAAAACGTTGTAAGTTCTACCAAGATTCATCAATTTCATTGGTATTTACATATATAATGACTTGCATTTTGTAATGTTATGTAATATTTTATTACAGTTTCCCATTAGTCCATGCCATCCTGACAGGAAAAACTCAAGACATATATGTCAAATTATTAAGATATGTCAAAAATACATTGCCATTGTCATACAATGATTTAACTATTATCTGTGATTATGAGCATGGGCTTTTAAATGCCATAAACATAATTTTTCCCGAAAGTCAACACCAGGGGTGTTATTTTCACTTTTGTCGGGCAAATAGCAGTTATCTCCTGTTAAATTTAAAAAAATCAATAATTAATATTATAATTTATTTTAGGCAGTAATACCATACGATACACCAGATGTAAGAAGAACCATGTTTTGATCGTTTAATTTCGTTCATGGAGTAAAAAAAATGATTCCATGAGATAAAACATTAGCGAAGCGACTGGTTTACTTCGCTAATAATATCAGTGTCATCGAATTTCTAGGTATACCTAAGTTAACATGGTCTGATTCCAAGTATTCCAACTTTCTGATCACGGACATACACGTTCCTATATAAATTAAGGTTTATGGATCTGATGTTAATTAACTAATTATTATAAATACATATAATATATTACATTTACATCTATTATACATTTATAATTTTTAAAAACTCGTCTTTATGACTTTGTTAATATGATATAGAAACTTTTTATTTAAGGGGGTTTGAATCGATCATTTTCTAAAGAGTATTATATATGTGACACTTTGGCTCATCCAATTGTAATTCTGTAAAAAGCATAAGATTCTTTGACATCTTTTCTAGGTTTATAATCTGGACGTTTTTCGAAATATAAATTTTGTTTAATCATACCAACATCGAAAATGCATATTTCGAAAAACGCCTCGATTAAAACCTAGAAACGATATCAAAAAATATTATGCTTTTTATAGAATTAAAATCAGATCAGCTAAAGTCGAGCAATTTTGTCAGAGCGAAAGGTCTAAAAACGATATTTTTTTGACCTACTCGAACCACTTTAATAAACATGTGATTATTACCTACATAAGTTTATTTCCCCTCCAAAAATACCTAATGTATAGAAATAATAATATAGTATAGAATATAATGTAGGAAATCACAAGTATTATAATTAATTATTATTTATCAATGAGAATGAAACAGTATACTAAACGTTTAAATATCAACTCATTTTGACTTGAACCTTATTATAAGTTGTAAGAACATACCTAATAGTTTCATAATAATAATATATTATTAGCTATATAGTGTTTCTCGGTTGTGTTGACTACAGCCATAGATTAAATACACTAAATAATAATGTAATATATTTAATCTATGTTAGGTACCATGACCACTATGTATGCTACAATGTAACACTATGAATTGTTGTCATTATATGGCAGTTTTTATTATGAATATAAATAAATATAGTGTCTAATAACTTAATTGTTTATTATCGGAACTTCCATTATTCTTATTAAAAAAAAAAAAAATTAAATTATATAATATTACATTATGGAGAGTCACAGTATGTCACAGTTTATTATTAAATTAATTATCAAAAATGTAATTTTCCCAGTTACCTACCAAAAAAGTTTGGGAATATTTTTGATTTAAACTATCCGGGTGACTCCGACTTCACCCAGTTTGTTAGTAGTCAATAATAATTAATTATATCCAAAAACGCACTTACTTTTATCCTGTAATTACTCAATGTGGATTTTCACAACAAATTAAGGGATATTTTCAATATTTTTTAAATAAGAATAATAATAGAAGTTACGATAATAAAAAAATTATGTTAGTAAAGATTTGCAATGTCACGCGATAGTTGACATAACAGAAAAGTACCTCTAGATATAATTTTCAATAATGAACTCTGAATTGAATATATCAAATAGCATGTATTGAGCATGTTCAACAATAATACACTATAATTAGTAACATATGTATTTATAATAATATAATCATCTTCATGTATAAATACATTTTTGAATTTGATGTTTTTCGGGTTTCAATATTTTAAAGTTGGCATATGTGAATTTCAGTCAACTCCGGAATTAATATTGGTCGTATACTTTATATTATTATTTTTATCCATGTTAGTGGATGAGTTAATAATAACTTTTAGTAGGTATAATTGTTGTAATTTAGTTAACTTTGTAATTTTAATCATTTATAGGTATCTAAATATTAATTTATATTTTGAAAATATGTTCGTATTTATAAATATATGTACCTACCTATTTGTAGGAAACCAATTAAATACTACAATTATTTTGCTGATTTTATATAATTTTACATTTAAAAAACTTCAATAAAAAGTAATAATAGTATAATCATTCATGTTTTTAATTAACATTTGATTTTGCTTTCACAATTTATTTACAGACACCATTCATAAATTTTCTTCGAATCATTTGAAATAATTTTTAGTTCATAGTGTTCATACACTTTAAATGGGTAACAAATATGAAATGTTCAAAATATAGGTAGGTAATAAAAAATAATATATATGGATTAATAATTATTATCTAATTATAATATAAAATATTCATATTGGATAATATATTAATATATAAGCATAAATTAAATCAGTTAAAATGTATTTATAGTAATCTCTCGTTATCCACGATAAAATGTTATTAATGCGAAAACATTTTATTAATATTATTTATATTTATTTAAACGAGCACTGTAGATATTTTAAGTAGATTAATTTTTCGACAATGGCCAGGGTCATCCTCCCATATTAAAACTTCAGCATTCTAACATTGAAATCATGTTTTTGCCTTCAAACACTACCTCACATCTTCAACCATTATATTAAGGGGGGATTATTGCAACTATTTAAAAGCCTATTACGTACAAAGAACTTTCCAACGTCTATTAAAAAATATGGAAGATCCAGAACTTACCGTCACACAGGGATGGAAGAATTATAACATCGCTGAATGTCTCGTAAACATATAAGAATCACTTGACGAAATTCAACCCTCGACTATAAATACTTGTTGGTGAAAGTTATAGATGTAAGTTGTGTTGGTCTGAACACCACGGTAAATGAAATTGTAGTAATTGTTCGGAACGTAGGTTTCGATGAAATAAATAGAGATAACACAGAAAAAATTATGTTGAACTATGATCAGGAGTTTATATTGGAGGAGTTGGAAGAATTTACCACAACCCCGAATAAACCAAAACAATCTAAACAGGATGAAGAGGAAGAACCTGTGAAGCCGGATTTTTCCTCTAAATAAATCAATGAGGTATTTTCATTGGCAAACCAATTGACTCAACGAGTTCTTAAGACCGACCCATTCACTAAAAAAACATAAAAATTTAAAAGAGGAATCCTAGATAACAAATAAAACCTAACCTACTTTTTTATATTGCTTTATGGTCTCGTTATCTTTTCAATTTTGGTGGAACGTAACCTCCAAAGATAATGAAGGATTACTGTATGTATAAAGGTACCTTTACAGTAGTTTTCTACAGATTTCAACATCTCGGAATCAAAGCACACATTATATAAAAACTAATACTGAATATTCTATATACATTAACAATTATTTGTCAATGTTTTAAATTGTTTATAATTTACATGGTTAACATTCTACATATGTATTCAACTTGAATAAAAAAATTTTAATTTATTACTTATGTTATGATTCAAGGAATTTAACTATAATAGTAATAATAATAGCATCACTTAAATTTTTCTTTATTTAATAAATATTAAACTCTAAGAATAAACCACAATTTAAATATATCAAAAATATTAACTTCAAAAAAACATTTCATTCATAATATTACAGTAATAAAAAAAAAATAAAAAATTATCTCAAGTAAATTTTCTGTCAAGCAAATTAAAGATTAAAACATGTATATCATAATATTATATTGTACCTGTTGAATATTATTAAATAATTGTACTTTAAAATATAAATAGAAAACTTGCATTAAAATAATGCATTAAATCATTCCAAGCAATTATAAATTTAAAATAGTAATTAATAATATTGAATATCAATCATGTTTTTTAGGGCATTTTTAACGGCATCTAATTTCTTTTCTGCGGATTCCCGTTCCTCTTGGAAACATTCTCCCTCCTTCCTAAAAACGTCGTCAATTTTTTTTTCCAACAAATATACTTGAAAGATTTTTTCGTTTAAACGCCTATCAAGTCTGTTTAAGAATAAATTGATCATTTTATGCTTTATTCTCTTAGGAACAAAGTCCCTAACTATTTTCCTAATAAAGTTAAAATAACAATGACACAAATTTCTATGCAACTTTACTTGCTCAGAATCTTCTACTGATTTGGAATAATCACCAAGACCTGAAAGCAATTGGTACAACATATGCTTTTTATGAATGTCAATTTCTGTGTCTTTTTCAGCAATAGACTTATTGTTATCCAAAATATCTCCCATGATAAATTCATCACATTCATTATTGTACAAAAATGATTTAACATATTGTTCAATTTCAATACTTGATTTTACTATTTCTAGGATAAAATCTGAATTTATTGTATCTAAACATTCTTGATACGATTCTATATATGAAATTATAAAATTTTTGATACCGAACACATTTTCATTCAGCATCTCATCAAATACTCTTCTTACCTAAAATCAAAAAATATTTAATGACACAAATTAATAATTAATTGATTTATACTAAACTTACATCTTCATTAAGTCGAGGAAATCTTTTTAAAGTATTTAAATATTTGACATCAATAGAATCAAATATTTTTATCATTTCTGAACGTACTAGTTCTACACAATCCAATGACGGTTCAATTAAATTCTGTAATTGTCTTTTTAAAATTTTTTGTAAGGCTTTTTCATTTACAAATGTACTTTTATTAGTACTGGATGTGTTTAATAAAACTGTACCTATATTTTCATTTGATAAATGTTGTAATGGATCAATGTCGTTAATAGCCTTTAAATACTTTTCTTGTATTATTCGAGAGATACTTGCACCGCCATTTATTTCTTCTATCGAGATGTCATCTCTATTTCCATTCATGGTGTCTTCATAAGACTTACTAATATCTTTTAAGAGGTTTATTAAAAAAGATATTTTATTATCAGGCGTATGCAGTGTCAAAAGTTTGTTTCCAAACTTATTTTTCAATTTTTCCAGTTCTTCCTTTAATTTTGGATATACTTTTTTAATATGTGTTATCAGTACTTCCTGCAAAGTACGAGCTAATGCCTTATTTCCATGTTTCATATATATATCTGGATAATTTACTTTTAAAAATTCTTTTTCAGATTTTAGTGTGTTATCCATTGACTTTTTTTCATTGATGTCTTTTTGACTACGATTTACTACACCAATTATACCAAGTTTGATAGGTATCTTATTACCGTTTAGTAATGCTGTGGTGTCCTGTAATGTTCCTTAATCGATAAGATCTAATTTTGTAACTACAGCTATAGTTCTCATTCCTTCTGGATCCAACTTTTTGGATATTTGCAGGCTTTCATTTGTGGATGGGTCCATATTCGCCGGTACAACTGCTAAAATAATAGAGTTGGGTTGTTTTGCATAAGAAATAATTAATTCTTGTATTTGTTCGTCAATATTTTCCGGTTGATCTCCAACAGGTAGTTTTGTTATACCCGGTAAATCTACAAATGTTAGATTGTATAATTGTGTATAAGCTTTCAAAATAATTTGTTCATTGGTAATGCCTTTATTATCTCCGGCAAGGAAGTCGGTTCTAGACTCAATCTCATTTTGCACTTCGACAAAATCAAAGTATATTTTTTTCGGCTGATGAAGAAATTCTGCCCATTCTGTCACATTTTTATTACCAGTTTTTTTATCACAGTTTCCCTTTCTTCATTGGAATATTTCATCATTTGTATAACTAATTGAGCTCGAGTTACCACCCCTGTTCCACGAGGTAAAAATGATTTACCTACAAGGCTTTCTAATACAGAACTTTTTCCAGAACTTTGGGTTCCCACTACTACAATTTGTGATAAATCTGCTACCTGGTGATCACCGCCAACAACAGAAAATACATCTTGTAGTTTATTTATAATATGTATTAGCAATTCCATAATTTATGTTGACTTTTATTAATCTGAAAGTATAAACAAATTTAACTGTGTAATTATTGTAATAATACTTTTATTAATTTATATACATTATTGAATACATTATTTTATAACCACCAATTTAAAAAAATATTTTATTAATCATTTCAAAAATGTATTTTTTTATTTAATTATTATTATTCATGATATTATACAGATAATTACTATACAGTTTTATATTATAGCGTACCGTAAAATGATGGGACTTCGGAAAAATTGTTGTTAAAATAACGAAAAAATATATCATGTTCCTAACTATGTTTAAATATGTTTCAAGAATATTCATAAAGTTCATTAAACTTCATACTTTAAAAAAAGTTAAACTTTGTCAGGAGTCATTCTCAAAATGAACCAACTTCGGATAATAGTTACTTTTCATTAAAAACCGGTGTTATAATTACATAGGCTGACTTCAGACACTTTTTAAAATTTTAAAAATCAAATGTTTTCCTGTTACTATAACATTATATTATATATATATTATTAAATGAGACTATTATTTTTATTTTTATTTTTTAATTTATATATTATCTTATCATTATTTCAATGTGCGAAGTCACCCCAAATTTTGAAATAATTGTATTTATAAAGTACTACAACGTGAAATATAACACCAAATTTTTTATACATAAATAAATTAATACACAACAAAATTTATATTTAATACATTATTATATACATTTAACGTACGAGTTGATAAAAAAAAAAAAAAAATATATATTATTTTTTTAAGGAAGTTATATTAGATAAAATCGTAGAGTATCAGTTTTTAACTTCAATCAAACATATAATCAAAAATGATAATTTAATTAAAAAAAAATATAATATAAAAAAAAATAAAAATAAAAAAAATGGGTTTGTCTGGATTCACTTCATGTGTCCGAAATCACCCCATTTACGATACTCAACATACTAAAAAAAAAGTCTTGTAAACAAATTGTTTCTAATATTATTTTTTGTTTTAGTGAGTCCATTGAATAAAAAATATAATCACAAAATTCTACCAAATTTTCTAATCTCAATAATATATCTTTTTAACCTTGTACGACTTTCAGCAACACATATTTCAATGTCCACTATGGTAGATTCAATCAGGAACAAACCTAGCAGGGAGTTAGGGTGGTCATAATACCCCCCCCCCCCAATAATTAGGTTTTTTTTCATTTCTCAGTTGACCATTTAAGAAAAATTGAACAACTGTACATTATTGATTTGTAAATAATTGTGATAGTAATATTGATTAAAAGTTGACTAGAGCTGGAATTATTGGACGAATACAATTTTTTTTGGGCAGAAAGAGTAAAATAAAAGATTGTAATATAAAGGTTATTGATAGAAAATTTGTTCTAGTTGGTACTTGAAAGATGTAAATTTGTGATTCTTAAGTAATTTTCAAAACCTAACTAAGAAAAACTACCTTTTATAAGGGAAATATGACAAAAAGTTATTATACATAAGAAAATAACAACTAGTTACCGACTATATAAGATATTAAGTATATATTATTTATAACTAGGTACAAAAAAAGAATGAAAACTATTATAATTGGATAATTAAAATGACATAAACTTGAAATGTACACTAAATATTTAAGTATACTTTAAATACTGTTGTACTATGTAGGTACCTATATTGTTTATTATTATGTACCTATACACTTTTTTGGGTAGAAGGAGTAAAAAGTAGATTTCTGGTATAAAAGTTTTTGATAGAAAATTTGTTCTAGTTTGTAGGTACTTATTTATAGAGGTTATTTTTTGATTTTCTAAGTAGTTTTCAAAAGTGTAACGAAAAACCAAATTTATTAAGGGAAATAACACGAAAAGATGTTATAAATTAGAAAATAATAAATAAACTAGTCATTGCTACCGAATCAGCCCTGTGGGGAGGGCTAAGAATACCTCCACGGTTTCCTCATGCCTGTCGTAGAAGTCTACTAATTGAGGTTGCGTCAGGTAGACAGCCGGCATAAAACTTGTCAAAAAGGTATGAGGAGTTTTAAAACGAATATCAGCGAGTTTTCCCATCTCAGATGTTCGCAGGGAAAACAAAATTGCGTACTTGGGTGTGGAGATAGCCTAAGGGACCAAGTGACCAGTACCAGCCTGACAACGGCTGCGATAGCCGTTCCATCACTTATATGTGCGAGTCTACCCAACGGCCGTGATGTCGATGGTGTAGGGAAAGCACCAAAGTGTTTTGGGTTAGATTTGAGCTTGAGTACGCAGGATAGGTTTAAAGTGAGAGTAGGTACGTGGAATGTAGGAACATTGACAGGTAGGAGTAGGAAGTTAGCAGAAGTTTTGAAGAGGAGGAATGTGAAAATATTTGTTGTGTGCAAGAAACAAAGTGGAAAGGGGAGAGAGCAAGAGAAATTAGAGAGGGGTATAAAATCATATATTCAGGAAGGACTAGTACAAGGAATGGGGTAAGAGTGATATTAGATGAAGAAATGAAAGGAAAAGTGGTAGAGGTGATTAGAAAAAGTGATAGGGTTATTATAGTGAGAGTAATATTAGAGGATAAGGTATTAAATATAGTAAGTGCATATGCTCCACA
>JAIPRL010011834.1:0-12897 GCA_025469235.1 Pemphigus obesinymphae
TCGATTTTACAATATCGTATTTTTCGTAATTTTTTGGTAGTTTTTGCTTACGCATTAAAAAACTATTATGAAAATCGAAAAATGACATCTTAAAAGTACCAACTAGATGCAATTTGCTACCGGAAACCGGGTATGAGTTTAAAGATCGGAGCACTCCTTCTGGTAGAAAAAGTGTTTACAGAAAAATTAAAAAAAATAAATAAATAAATAAATAAACATAACCTAACCTAACCATAAGCTTCCTCGCTACGCTCAGAATCTAAAAAAATCAAGAGAAAATCGCAATAAATATCAGCCCGGACAGGGACGTGAACCCTGGACCCTTAGGTTAAAAGCCTAATGCTCTACCGACTGAGTTACCCGGGCTTATGAGAAAGAGATGAAAATTTATCATAGATCCAATATACCAATCCTGGCTTCACTTAAAATCACTTAGTAAAATTAGAATTCGAATTTTTATAATTATTGAATAAAATGTAATAAATTGCTATTAATATTTTATTTACTTTTTGATTTTAAGTGAAGCCAGGATTGGTATATTGGATCTATGATATATTTTTATCTCTTTATCATAAGCCGGGTAGCTCAGTTGGTAGAGCATTAGGCTTTTAACCTAAGGGTCCAGGGTTCAAGTCCCTGTCCGGGCGGAGATTTTTTGCGATTTTCTCTTGATTTTTTTTTTTAATTTCTTCTATAATAATGCTTTGACGGTATATATTTAGAGTAATTATACATATAATATATATATATATATATATAATTGCGGTTGTATTTTAGATTCTAAGCAGTGTGAAATATCTTGAATTAGAAGCAATATAATTATTTATTTTTATTTTATTATAAAACATTTTTCGGACAAAAGGAGTCTAGTAAGATGTTTGGAGTAAAAAGCCCTTTTAATAGTAAATCTATTTTAGTTGTTACTTTAAAAAAGGTCAGTGTGTGAGTATCCCGGTAGTTATCTTTCGCTTAAAGAAAAACTAACAATTATAATAAAAAATGTTTAATTACTCATTTTTTTTTAGTTGCCATGATTACCTTTATTTTAAATAATATTTTACAGGGCTTTGCACAGACTAGTTTTTTTTTTTTTTTTTTGCAATGATTTATCTTTGCTCTCATATGTTAAATAATAATAATTCTCTATCCTATTAAAGTTATTAAATTTCTCGTGTATTTTCTACTCTTTCCTGCTCCTATTCTCAAAATTGACAATTCAATAGATTTTTATGGTTTCAATAACAAACGAAAATAAAAAATTCCATAATTTTTTTTTTACATTTTACTAAATGATAATATTTGTACTTTATATTTATTTATATTTATGATCACCATACCTATAGGTAATAATAGATAATAAATTGAAAAAAAAATGAAAAAACCACCACGGTGAAAAAAGATTTATAATTAATTGTATAATATTTTACTTAAATAACCACGCATGGCGTGGTATATAATATGTATGATATTTTTTATTATATTAACACAGTATTTAACAAAACGTTCCATATAAGGAATAATAAAAATATTTCGCCCCTGGGTGGGCTCGAACCACCAACCTTTCGGTTAACAGCCGAACGCGCTAGCCATTGCGCCACAGAGGCATATGTGTATACTGTGATGTATTGACAATTGTTCAATGAACTGACTGGGCCGTCTGGAGGTGTACCAAAAAAATACCTACAATAAAATAGGTAAGTACCTACCTATTTATAGAATTGTAATTTATAATATTATATTAATCCGTGGATTTTTTTAGTGAAAACATATCCTATAGGTTTGTAATCGAATTTTATTAGTTTCCATTTTATACAGTGTTTATGTAAGTACCTGTTTAGGTAGGTATATCTATATATATAGGTAGGTACATAAATAAAAAAAACACCAGATATGTACTGCACTAATATTATTATAGCTTCAAATTTATTTTTTTTTATGTACCGTTTAATACGACTCATTATTACCTATTCATAGGTACCAACATCATTTTTATATATTTTATTATTTTTTCAAGGAGTCCATAATATTTAAAAAAAATTTAATATTGGATGAATATCTAACCTACATTAATTCTAATGGTCCATATATAGTGAATATGTCGTTTAAAAGTAGGTACCTAGTCACCTATCATTTATCAATGGGTAGTAAGTATCTGTAGTAATAAATTAATATTTATATTTTTTACTACCTATTCATTCATATTTTATTAACTATAAATAGGTAATTTTTTTGGAAATATATAAGAAAAATTGTGTTTTGCTAATAATTAATTGTTTTAAACGAACGACCAGATGAAAGCGGTTATTTTTTTTAATGCCTTTGAACTTGAACAAGTTCATTTTTTACTTGTTAAATGTACCTACCTAAATTTGAAGTAATTAAATTTTTAATTGAAGGTGAAGAACACTTTTAAATAGGCAGACAAATTGTATCTCAAAAAACAAGTAAATATACCTACCATAATATTATACAGGTAGGTACAAGATTTTGGTAAATTGTTGCCCTAATCTGGCCTAATATATAGGTATTTTAAATATAATACGTTATACCTACCTAAGACTTGTCTATACAGTAAATTGCGGTCCAATGGCACAAGTATTTTTGAAACATATACATAATTACATAAATCATAATACATATTACATTTAGGGAAGAATGGTTTAGTACAAGAATATATTTAAATAACGATTTTTTCCAGATAATTTTCATTTTTTTATATTCAAAATATTTTATATAATTTTATTTATTTTCATTAGAAATATTGTAATACATAATATTCTTTTCTTAAAATATAATTGATGTATATATTTAAATTCTGATATTATAAAGGAAAATTAATTTTCTGTGTTATTATATTATGAGTTACATACATTTTTATTGCTCATTAGTAAAATGAGAATTAGAATTTTTACAATTATTCAATAAAATGTAATAAATTGTTATTAATATTTTACTCTTAGATTCTTAGTACTGAAGAATTAGTAAAAAGTAGATATTAGTTCTATATGATGAATTTCAAATTTTTATTATTATAGTATTTTATTGGGTATTTTTTTTTTTTGTAATATTTAGATGCCATGTAAGATTATTGTTTTAGGAAATTTCCAATCATGATAAATCGAGGTTAAGACCGGTACAAGAGTGCGTGAGATTAATGGTAGTAAATTTTAGTTTTATTGGCTCATGCAACAATGGCCAGTTAAGTTTTGCGTTTTAACTGTCGATATATTTTCGTGTTGGTATATATTTGATCAACTGCGTCTATCCAATATAGAAAACATATTGACGTGCTGAATATTATCTGTTTGATATTAATATTATTGTGATTACAAATATATATATATATATATATATACGTATTTTAGCAGCCGAGTGGTATTTTCTAATATATTTTATTTCTAATGACATTTTTTAACTTTTACCTAAGTTGAATTACTTTTTTTCCAAAAGTTAACAAAAAAAAATATTATAACTTTAAACTTAACTTAATTTTTTTAAACTTACTCAACTTTTAACGAGTTAAACAAATTCATAACTTGCTAAGCCTTAAATTAATTTATCCTATTGACAATATAATTATGATTTAACATGAATTATATAATAACCAATTTAATATATATTTTTTTTTTCATCAAATTAATAAAATCTGTAACAATTGTACAACTATAATTTATTAAATCACAACACACATGTTTTGTAAGGTTAAAAATGATTAAGTTATCGTAAACATATTATTTACTAATTTAAAAATGGAGCTATAAGATTAATAAACATTATATTTGGTAATATAATAAATATTCCTTTCTTAAAAATTGGTAAAATTATGTTATTAATTACCTTTAGGTACTGAGGTTTGGCTATTATTATTATGATTAAATTATGAAAGTTTTTATTTATTTTTATAAATAAATAAATAAATTTTAAGTTATTATTTCAAGTTAACGTTATAAACTATCGATGCAAGTTATCCGCTTCTACGGTAGTATAAGTTTTAAAATTTGTTTACTATACTATTTATTTTTTTGTAAATACAAATTATGAAGTCGGTCGTTTGCGCTCTACGTCATGTGGTTCAAATACCTAATTATTTAAAAAAGAGAATTATAACATTTTTTTATTTACGTATAGTAAACGTTGTATATTGAGTAAATCCTCATGGATCACCCTGTACTGTATATAATTTGAATCTGGCCAAACCACAGCCATAGCAATATGCTGGGGTTTCATCGTCACACCTCCTCGTGGTACCAGATGGGCAACGTCTTCGGGCGGCTAACGTGACTGAGTGCTTGGACAGTACCGAGCATACGGTTACCATAAGAACCCATCACCCGACTGTATTGCACTATGGATACCAATGTGCCACTGGTGCAGATACCGGAAACTGGTAGACGCCACACGGGGAGTCGACATCCTAAGGTAATGTAAAAAGCTATTTTGGGGAGGGAGGATGCCCCATCGATAACGTCAATAGCGATCGATACCCCCTCGCGGCACCTTGTCGCACGGCCCACGGGTCGGACGGCAGGGTGACGTTGGTGCAGGACTTAGAGGGGCTGTCTTGCAGGACGAGAGTGGTTACCAAGCGGATCTGCGTAACGGTCGAACGGCCTTCGGGTTTCTCCCGGGACGCACGACCCATCTACCGGTGGATACCATCACCGGAGGTTGTTCTTGGCCAGAATCAGGGGAAGTAGTTACTAGATACTGAAGTTAGAAACGGTATCTCTGCCAAGCACGCCGTTTCTGTTTAGTACGGTACCCCCGGTATACGGATAATGGTACCGGTGTTCGTCGGCCCTATGTCGACGTTACCCTGCCTTCGTGATGGGTCAGACGTCCGTATGTCCTCTTGAATAACGCTCAGTGCTAATATAATGTGGCTGCGGGGCTGGCAACGGCAAAACTCCCTCAAACCTCGGTACACTTATGTATATAATTCAAACCGAACGAGTGTTGATAATTCTTTTTTAAATCCGTATACAGCATAATATGTTATATATTATAATAAACATGTATATGTAAATAAAATCTATAAATAATAAAAAAAAATCAGGTCAGTACTTTGCTCATCGGGTAAGATACTTGTGGATGGTGGTGGATATATTGAATTTTAAAGCAATGATAAATCTTTCTTTTCTTTCGGTAGTATGTTATATTATTTTCCTTTATACTTGTGAAAACTGGTAGGTATATATACCTACTTATATGTAGAAATCAAAACGAAGAATACCTGCATCTCGTAAGTAGGTACCTAAATCAACAATGTCCTCAGTAACCGTAACTATGTACTATAATATAGTACTATACCTAATGACTATACAGACGGACACAACCGGGATATAAGGTGCCTAAACACTCTAAACTTATATATTTATAAAATGGGGCAAAAATGTAGATTCTCGGATAAAATATCGAATATGACGTGGTCTACGAACATATTTTTATAACCGTAGGTACAATATTATGTCTAGTCCGACAAAAAAATCGATTATTTTTATTACAATATAATTATTACTATAATAATATTATTTGTATTATTATTGCTGTATTCAATAATAAATTGTACTGGAATCTGTAACGGATAATTAATAATAAGTTAAAATTTAAAAATCTATTATTATATGTTTTTGTTGTGCACAAACAAGTCGTCCTTTTTTAAGGTCAACGACATTTTTACTGTGTGCAAACCAACCGTCAATTTTCAGGTAAAAATTTTGTATGTGGGCACTGGGTAAACGAGTGCACCGCTTTCCAGTGTACCTAAACGTTTCATAATAAACATTGTATTTACAACGATTCTTAGAATACTATAATATAATATTATATAGAACAGAATAAAGATAACAACGATGAACAACAGCTTACCGCCCGTACTGTCGTGGCGGTTGGCCTATGAGTAGGGGGGAGTGGTGGTATATCGCCGATGCGCGATCTCTGATTACGAAAACACACTAATTGTGACTAGACATCCCCCTTAATAGAATTTTAGGCTAAAAAAAAATGATTTGACTACTTATTTGTTTTGAAAAATAAATAATTTTTGGGTTGGTTTTTTTTTGTATCATACATTTTACTGTTAGCGTTGGTCCATTTACATTTTTTGGGTATAAGAATCCGTAACAACAATTGTACAATAAATATAAAATGTTCTTTACAAGACACTTTATCTTCTTGATATAATTGATCATAATTATTTACTTTTTCAATTTTTTTTTATCAATTGTGATATAACATCTCTTTTCCATATTATACTATTTATTTTATTTTCATAAATATTTATAAAATGAGTAATAACTTCAACCAATAATATTGATGGCTTATATGTAAAAATATATAATTGGCTAATTTCATTAAAAGGATGTCAGTGCAATCAATTTTCAATGAAAAACTCGTATTTGCAATTCTCAAATTCACAATTTTTTTGTGCCCCCCCCCCCTGTAACCGCCCTTGTAAGGTTTAAATAGATTTTTAATTTATTTTTTCGAAAATAATAAAAACCTCATCAAGAATATTGTCACGACATAAAATGTAAAAATATTTCTCAGTTGTGAAACTATTCGTGTTCGAAAAAAATAAAAATCTCAAATATAAAGAATGACTTATTATTGGTTTAAATCATCAAATGAAGGTTAAAAAATTATCTACTACATAGGTACAATCAATTTATTATAATCCGAAATTTCGAGTCACATCACTATTTTTAAAGTAGGTACCTACCTAGATATTCTTATATTGTATTATTTAGTGCAAATCTAGGATGTTAAAAATAAGTACATACATTTAAATGTATTTAAATTAATTAAAAATTTCCAATATAAAAAAAAAGTATTTTATTTCTATATTACACGGCTATACGGACATATAAGTATATCTGCAGTGCAGTCTTTCTTGTAATGTGCTGTTTACAACACGACCGAGCGAGCCGCACCGTAGCGCGTCGTCGTCGAATAAAATAATATTGTCAATGAAACGATATAGAATAATAAATTCATTTAGCTAGGACGGGGGGTTGTTGTCGAACGCGGTGTCACGAAAACAATATACCCTGTCGAATATAACAATAACAAATATTATTATTTTCTATTCATATCGCTAGCGCTCCCTGTCGAGCGCGTTTCCGATTTTGTATACACGTGAGCTATTTATACTATATATAATCAATGGTATTAAGTATGAGTAAAACGTTTCTATACCATTCAGACCATATTTGATATTATACAATTTTATATTATAAATATGAAAGTATTTCATGCGTAACCGTTATTATTATGTAGGTACTTATTATGTTAATATATCAATATCATTACAAACAATATATTTATTGTTATATTTTCCATTTAAAACAATTCCCCTTACAACGGATCGCTTTCCTTTAAGCTGGAGAAAACTACTGAGAAAAAAAAAATTATTCTATAAAGAATCACCTAGAACGAATTTACTAAATAAATAGAGAGCTTTACTCAAAAACTCCTACTCGACTTCTTCTACCCAAATAGCTATTTTCAGAAAAATTTATTCTAAAATGTAAAAAAAAAAATAAATAAGGGAAAAAAACACATCACTCCACTTTGGTAGGATTCTCTTAATAGGTATTTTAAAAATGAAAACATTGATAAATCATTAATTATTAAATCTTTATTAACACATAAAAAGGAAGAACATTCTTAAATTTACAAAATCGTATTTTATTTGTCAGCGTTAATTTTTTTTTTAATAAAATAATAATATATTTAACATAAAAATGTCGTACATTCAATTAATGTGTTTTTAATATGACACAATGAGTCTGATCTCCAAAAACAAAAACAATATTTCAATTTAATTATATATTAAATCGTCATAATATTATATACCTATACGGTCGCTATATAAAAGGTACATTTTTAGTAAAATATAATCGAATAATTTAAAAATATTTTAATACATTTTAAATTTAAGAAAGAGTCCCGTGTTAGTAACAATTTATATTTCTGTATTATATGATATATGTTAATAAAATATGTTTATGAAAAAATGTTAAGAGAACGTCACACCCGTATTTGCTGTTTCCGTCTATCTAATGGGCAATATAGGAAAATTACACTACGCAAAACAATAAATGTGATGTTTACGATAAAATACCTATTACCAATTTTAAAAAGGTGAGTATTTATTAGTAAAAGAACATATCCTTTTTCTAAAATATTGTGTATCAAAGAAGTTTCAGCATTTTAAGCGATTCTGGCATTAAATTGTTGAGGAGGCAACAACTTTGTACATTTATAGATATAAAAGTGCGAAACCCCCAGTTCTAACATTTCATCATACTGGTAAACTCCCCTTTTTGTAATTGTAACATAAGATTTTTACTAATTATCCTAGTTAATAATTATAATCGCATTATCGGTCTTCTATAATATAGTAATGTTATTTATATATACCTATCCAGTCTTTTTAAAATTTATAATTATCAATAAAATGAACGTACCTAAGATAGATGTATGACCATAAGAACACATTTAAATACAATTTACAAAAAATGAAATTGTAGAAACAACAGAGTTTGATTTTTGAACTGACTAGTATACCTATTTATAATATAAAAAATAATAATTATTAAAGTTTAACCACCTATTACAATCTTCAAAAACAAATTTAAATAAATCAAATTATAATAAAATAAAATAAATAAACAAAATGTAATAAATATATAAAAAAATATATAATATATAATATTATAAAAATTATAATAATTTTGGTGATAAAAAATAAAGTTGCTGATAAATTATTAAGTGATAAGTGTCAATGAAGTTTCGTTGTAGGCAGTATCGATTCCGATGTACATGCTGAATGTCCAAGTTCCATTACTTCCCCAAGAAAATAATACAGATAAGAACAATCATTGGTCACAGCGGCTATAATATTGTTGTGTGGCCTTTTTCAGAGAATTACGCATGCGCTTTTAGTATTATTTTATTCATGTACACAACAACATACCTTGAGGCGATTTCGGTGGCCAGCGGCGGTTGCCTCCGGTTACATGCCGTGTCATTAACAGGTGTCTGGCCAAGCGCGGCGCGTGGCGGGGGTTTCGAGTCTCGAGACGACCACTACCAAAATACGTTATTTCAAATGATTATACCTACTTTATTTATTTTACATTCAAAATACATTGTGGCTATTTTTTGCAATATTTCTTCATAATAAAAATATTAAATACCTATAAATAAATACATAAATATACCTATATATATATTATATACCTATATATAAATACATAATTTACCTCATTATCAAGGGAGGCGCCACCTCCCTTGCCTCCCCGGGAAAACCGCCACTGATTTTAAGTATTCTTTTTTTAAGACGTTGGAACTTCTTTGATAAATAATATTTTACAAAAAGTGTGTCATTTTCTAGAAAATATTCTTCTTTTTAAAATTGGTAATGGTATTTGAACTCTAATTTAAATGTAGGGGAAGGTGGGTGAATGGCGGCCACCTAAGCAAGAATTACAATATCTCAATAAATATAAGTTGAAAATACTTGCTAATGGTTTTAATTTATGTAGAAATATGTTAGGTATAATATACATAAGTTTCAGATTTTTAAAATTAATATTAATATATTTTTTTTAATTTAAAAAAAAAATGAAAATGACCGGTATTGCCCATATAGTTGGGTAATACCAACTATATTAAAAATACATGTAAATATATAAGAAATTACAATTTGACTCAAGAATTACTCAAATTTTCCTTTATATGTTTACTGAATAATTATGAACCTCGTTTAGTTGCTAAAAAGGAAAATCAGTACAATTAATAATAATTTAATTAAATAATTATTAAGTGGAAAATGTAAATTATGGAACATTGTGTTCAGTTTTAGGTATTTAATTTAATAATATTTATTAGAATTTAAAATATATTTTATATATTAAGTTATACAATTGAATACCATGTTGATATGGAACCTCATTTATAAAAAAATATTGGCCGCCATTACCCCATCGATTTTAGCCAGTTTTACCCTATTTGACTTAATTTTTTAATTGACATAATTTGAAACTAGATAATTTAAATGTAAATTAAAACAACATTATACCTAATATTTGCATGTTTTAGATGTCAATAAAACAAGTCGTTTAAAAAATAATTAAAAATTCTTACCTTGAAATGATTTTTAATTTTGAAAAATTTTACATCAACAATGATAAAAATATTGATGACATATTTTTGTTGGGAAAATTTTTGTGTATCACTTTGAAACATCTGATATTAGGTTTTGATAACACTATTTATCAATATACATAATTGTAGTATTTTATGTTATAATATTTACAGAGATATGTCATTGACCGGTATTACCTGACGACCGGTATTCACCCATCTTCCCCTACATATAGCCATTTAAACGAATTTTAGTTTGACCTTTGTTGGATTTAATTATTTCCATAATTTATACTTCGTAATGAATAAAAATTAAAAAATTAATTTAAACGTAAAACGTACACGTGGAGAATATTTAGTATAGTACCTACTTACATACAACACGCGCTATACTGTAGTTGTGACACAGTGTCATAGAGTCAACATAATTAGTTGACGAGTTGTCTTATCGGAAATCAACAATCATTAGATACTATTATCGATAATATTACACACAGATTACACATACGTGTGTATACATATTAGATATTATACACATATTGTAACACTCAGTAAATTGTTGAAACGTACAGTAAAGGTGGTTTCACACTATTTTTAAATGAAATCGACTCGTTAGATGTGACAGAAATTTGTATTTCAAATATTGTAATTATTTAAAAAAATACAGACAATTATACTCGTAATATACATATGTACCTACTCGTATATTAGTACGGAAAAAAAATTTATAAATTATTTTCTGTTTAATCTTCTATTATCATTTGTTTACCGATAAAATTTGGAAAGGCAAATGTCAACTATAGTATACCTAACAAAAAAAACCATTTAAATAAATGGAATATTTTTACTTTACTGGACCCTAGGAGTTTTAATATTTTAAATGGGTCATCCCGAAACTTATAACAATGGTTATCCCATACTATTGTGTTGCTCGCTGTGGCCGACTCCTTAGGTTAGGTTAGGTTAGGTAGTAGGTTAGTTAGTAGAGAGTACTACCTACCTATAATATAAGCGAAACAGCAAAAAAAAAAAAAAAAAAATTAAAACCCCGATGGTCCGGTAAAGTAACTTTTGATACGAGAATGCTTCGTAAGATATGTTGTTTTAGATGGTATACAAAAAATTTAAAATTGCCATAACTTCTAAACTAAGTACAACCGCAAAATTCTAACTTCACCATTCTTTTCGTCGTTCAAAGCTACATAAGGTCAAAAAAAAAAAAAATAAAAAAAAATATTAAAACTTCGATGTTCCCTTAAAGTAAAAATATACCAAATAAATATGTATCCCGCACTCCCGCGTCTCTTAGCGTTTAATTTTTAAGAATTTCTAAGGAATCGTAATAGGCTGCGCAGTGCGCATCGAAAAAAGTCCGCTTTGCAACCAGCCTCCAGGCACGTTACAAGGAATCACAATCACATCTTAGTTATATAAATTATCTTAAATTCTTAAATTTAAATTTTTTCACCGGATATTTTTTCCATTGGGTATTTTTTCCTCGGATATTATTTCCACTGGGTATTTTTTCCTCGGATATTTTTCCACCGGATATTTTTTCCGACAACCAAACGTCACTGTATGTATTATAATATAGAGTAGGTAGGTCGTAGGTATCTATTTGTTATTTTATTCTGCACTTTTGCTGGACTAGAAAATAAAGAATAGAGATTTGGACTTGATGACGCAATTCGCACAGATATTAAAACCATGGTAACAAATTACACATATAAATTAAAACGGACTCGTACAATATATTGGAAAATTATTTGTATCACGTTAAAAATATGGAAGCGAGTGTATTTGTAGACGTTTGTCGTTCTAATAGTGTATACTAAAAATATTATCTCGCTGCAATGGCAACTTCGATTAAAGACGCGTTGGCCCAATGGCAGGAGAAAAACAAAGAACAACTGTCGGAAGCGCTGATGGTCGGTTTACAATTTCAATGGCCACCGATCGAAAAAATGGACAATAATTTAGCAGTGTTAACGAAATGCGAGTGAGTCCAATCACAAAATGGACATACGCGTTACTTTTTATTTTTTACACCCACAGAAAAAAAAAAAAAATGTTTATATATAATATATATATATACTTAGGTATAAAACGCTTATTCTGAAAATTATTAACGTATATAGGTTTACCGAAATCAGAAAAGTCAAAAACAGAAATAAATACATTTTATGAATATTATAATTATTAGGTAATATTATGAAATATCATTTTTTTTTTTAAATACGATTTTGTTACTTTTTGTATATCTTTTATTTTCTCATTTTAGATAGGTATTTTAGTATCTTTAATTTTGTTTAATAATAATATATTATAAACGAATTTGAATATTTTTAAAAATAATTTTAGTATTTTATAATATTTTTATTTCATACAAGCTGTTTATACTTAATAAGTTACATATTTTTCAAGAGAAAGTTGTGAGTATATTTTGCCATATATTAAAATATACTGTACAAGTGCAAAGCAGACAAACAGGTGCTATCAAAATAATGGTCATAAATTATATTGTGAGATCCCTTAAATAGTTTTAAAAAATCCGGCTAGAAGGGGTGAAAGTGTTTAACACAACGGGTAGGATATTTGTGTTGGATATATATATATATATATAGTCCCTGTGGAGGGGGCTAAGAATACCTCCACGGTTTCCTCATGCCTGTCGTAGAAGTCGACTAATTGAGGTTGCGTCAGGTCGACAGCCGGCATAAAACTTGTCAAAAAGTATGAGAAGTA
>JAIPRL010011835.1:0-12894 GCA_025469235.1 Pemphigus obesinymphae
GAGTAACTTTACACATAAATAATATTTATATACATATAAAACTATATTTATTAGAGTGTAAATGTTTTTGTTTATTATTATTTAAACCAAACAATAAATAAAGTTCATAAATATAAAAATTAATTAGATACCTACACTGGTTTTACACTTTATTTGTACCTAATAAGTAATAATACAACTTATAATACAAAATAATTAATAATACATTTTTATATAAATCAACTTTATACAAAACAAAAATAAAATCATATTCATTAATAACAAAAAAAAAAAAATTAGGCAATGGATAATTTAAGAGAAATTCTAAAATAATTAAAATTTATTAGATAAAATAAATTGAGTTGATAATTGAGAATAAGAATATATTTGAATAAAAAGAATTGAAGATTTTATAGTAAGAGATATTTTAAAGTGAATTTATATCTTCGCAGGTGCGGGCAGTTTTGATTTTTAGATAATTTGATGATATTTTTATTATACAAGGAATGTCATGAGAAACCTCTGACCTGTGTATACAATTTTAAGTGAAATTTTTTTTTGAGTTATACAATAAAGTATACCTAATTAGCTGAAACCTAAAGCATAGGATTGGTTAAAAGGAATCATAAGTTGACTGAATGTGCATAATATATGAATAATCAGAAAGGAGAAGAAATAAGTGACAAGAAAGGAAACTTAATTAGCAAAAGGAAAGTTAAAACCGGTACTAAAAGTGAATCGTTTGAGGATAAAGATATTGAAAACGACAGTAAAGTAACAAGGGGAAAATCTGAAGGAGATAAGGTAGAGATAGTTGCTGACGAATTAATAAATAAGTGGGTAGAACCAAGTGTTACAAGTGTAATAAGTGATATATTAAATAAAAGTATAAGAAATATAGAGGATTACGAGAAAAATCTGAGTTCGATATTTGAGAGACCAGGTACGCGTAGTCAAACCGGAATACAACACGTACAGTTGTCTAGTGTAAAGAATACGAGGAAAACAGTAGAAAATAAAATGGCGATTAAAAAACTAGAGGCCACTCTTAATTTAACCGAAGCGTTGCACTTAATTCCAAAATACTCAGGGGAAACGGATATACATCCCTTTTTATCAACATGTGATACGGTGATAGGAATGGTAGCAGAACCGCATATGCCTTGTTTATAAAAATGATAACAACCACTAAATTAACTGGGAGAGCATTTAACGTAACCAGATACAGGAAAACCAGTAGTGTAGATACCATATATCTCCTTTGTGTCTGTCGTCCATCTGTAAATATTTTCTAGTACCTAGGTATGATTCTTGATTTGAATAACCAGGGATTGTTTTATATTTTTGTTTAAAATACATTTAGAAATCGGGAATTCGGTAAGTTCGCATAGTGGAATTTCCAAACTTTTTTTTTCACTTTAGTATTATCACTTTTTATGTTATTGTTATTTACACATATATTGTTACAAATTAAATGTATAATTAACTTTATATATCCTCGTACTCTACCTAAAATATTGAATAAAAGATAATTATTTACCAAAAACTTAATTTGAATAAAAAATATAATATTTTATCTATAATATAGTTCCAAGCAATCAATCGTATAATATGATTACTAATATGCATTTAGGTACATACGACAATAGAATACAAGCACCGCATGACAGAGCTTTGGGTACAACTCTACTGTGCCCGAACCAACCTTACAATATTAAATATTTTCCCCCACTTGTCGGTACGAAATACATGGTGATGCTGGGCACATACGTATTGGGCTAGAGTTATTTTAATTACGGTTTTATCGTGTTGTTGCCGTTGTCCGTAATAACACACATTACATGACAAACAATTTTATTATTATTTTATATTATATTATTTTTTAATATTGACTTTATAAAAACTTAAAATTCATTTTTTTAATGCTCTTATTTTTTGTAATTAATTAAATGCAATAAATCAATAGGTATACATAGTGTTAATTGTACATTGTAATACATAATATAATTATGTATTTAAACGTACACATTTTCAAGACTATATTTTATTTTTATAGGAATATAAGACGTTAAAAAACTATAATATATTTTGTTTTTGTTAATTTTTTATATAGAACATATTATTTAGCATAGGTATAATATACATTTACAATTTTTCTTATAAAATATATATCACTAGTGAATTAATAAGGTATATTTTAGGAATTAAAAATAGGAATTAGAGGCGTAAGTTATGATTATGGGGTTATATACAAAATATTTGTACCCAACTTAATGTGAACAATACATGCCGCCACTGATTTTGTATCATTATTCTACTTACTATTTTATTGTATTCATACCCCTACTATTAGCTTCGTGTGTCATGGCTGACTGTTTCTCTATTTGTTAGAATGTTCGGCAATAGTTGGGAAGAAAGAAGAGATAATGAATGGAGCCGATATGGGAATGTAGGACAAAATAATGAATGAGTATAAAGGAATGAAAATATGAGTAGCTTCTGTTAATAAGAGCAGTAAAATTACTAAAGCAAATATATGTTGATAAAAGAAGGGGAGAAGGAAGATCGGAAAATCACCAAACCCGTCTAATAATTTGGTAGCTTTGTTTGTCGTATCTATTAAGAACCATCTTTGAATGCCCTAATATGTGAAGGTACAAATTTAATCATACTAGTTGGGAAAAAGAGGATGTAAAAATGTTAATTTATACATGCTTTGTTGCGTCAATACAAATTGCTTATTAATGCACCGTTTGTTTACATTATAAAATATATATTATCATTATCTTATAACTTCGGTACACCGCCGGTGTACCTAGAGAAGTCTGTTCGATATACGCATACGAGAACGTTCTCAACAAAATGCATGCGCCCCCATACGCAAAAGGGTCCCTTGCGCCGCATAGTGGGTGTTTATAGCCGTCATAGTGTCGACGACACCTTGCATATATATAAGTTGCATACCCTACGTCATAGGTACGTGTCCATGATATATATACACGCCCGTGACGACGTATTTGCGATTCCCACCATAGTGTGAATTATATAAGTGTGTCACACTTTTCTGATCGCTGTCCGTCTGTCACGTACTTCTATACCACTGCCGTTCGGTTCAATATCGATGTCCACCAACCAGGTGAATTGTGTTCCAGGTGCCCGATACGTGCGTGAGTGGTCATCCATAGTATTTTTCTTGTTATAATTTAGTTTTAACTCCCTATATTTCATTGTACCACTCCTTTTAGGTTGAATCATTAACAATAATATTAAGTTCCTTTATCTATATATATCTATGTAAATTTACGATAGGCATCCAAAAATAATACCGATATTTATTTCATTACATCGTGTTTCCTTTACATTCTCTCCCAACTTTTACTCTATATCACCTTCCTTTATTTTATGGCCTTAATCCTCGCAATTTAGCGTAGGAAAGGTACGCATCATGCTTATTGTAAGCCATAGACCACTACTCTTATATAATATTTATTAATTTTTATTGAATCGGTGATTTTATCATAAACTATTAACGCAATATTAGAAGCAGAGATTTAATAAGAAGGAATTAAAGTCCGTGTGAAGTAAAATTAACTATGAGAACTACGATAAATATAGACATTTTCTAATTATCTGACTATCGAACACTTTTCTTTGTATGGACGTATAACTAAAATCTTATTGGTGTAATATTATTTGCATTAAATAACAAAAATATGAAATAAAAAAATTAATTCTCATGTTAATTGTGTAGTATTTTATTAATGCATCTTAAACAGCTGCTAATTCTTGTTTACAGTGTTATCAATATTATTGACATGAATTTATTTGTAATTCTCGTACGAAGAAAACGTGGATCCACTACATGGCAACACATTTTCTTTAAATCGAAATACGTAGTTTCCTCGAGGATCGTAGTTACAAACTAGATATACTTTACCGGATTTACGACTTCTAGAAACACCGGTGCCGAGTTCTTTACTATCCTTCCAGACTACTTGAGTAAAATGAACTAAAAATCAATAAATAAATAAATATATATATATATATATATATATATATATAAACGCTTATATTTACATTTTAATTACAATTAAGTATGAAATAAAGGCAATCAGTAAAGGATTGAATCTAGTTAAGTCGGAGAGGACATTCGTATAGGAATATGATGTGTTCAATATGAAAATAATATACTATCACCATTTCCATTATTGATATAGAATATAGTATTAAAAATCAAATACATATAATCATTCTGTACATTTAAAATGTTTATGGTCATTTTTCAAAAGCTGAATATCCTAAATAATCTAAAGAGAAAGTTTAAAAATAATCTTTTATATTTTTCTAGATTAAAATTCTTAGATTTTAAAAATACAGGAAAAATAATTGACCCAACCATTAATAACAATAAAAGCAAAAAAAAAATAATTATAATATATAATACTGTATATTATATATATTATATATATTACTGTATATTGTCAACTCAATTCTAACTCTAATATTCAAATCTATATATATATATATAAACTAAATACTACTTACTCACTGATCGCTATATCTCAAAAACTACACAACGTAAAAACTTAAAGCAGTGGTTCCATTAATACTTTAACCATCCAATGAGAAACGATTTTAAAATATGTTGCGTTTAAGTGGATAATAATAATAATAATTAATAGACTCAAAAACTACTAGACCGATTTTTACGCAGTATTTTGCAAAATGATCCGAGTTAAATTAAATAGAAAATGAACACACAACTAAACTATATTTTCAATACAGACAAAACGTTTCTGTTATCAAATTAATGAATAAATCGAATTTTTTATTATTTACTGTATTTGATAATATTATATGTACACATGTGTTTTAAAGTTTTTAGGAACTTTGCCTAAAATTTCTGTATGTATAATATACCTATAATAATAATATTATATTTTGATAAATGATGATTTCTATAAATCATATAGATCTGTTGCGTATACCTACATTAATATACATACCTAATTATTAATTTTAATATATATAGGTAAATTATCTCCGAACTTGCGAGGTTTCGTCGTTGCATCGACTGCTCGGCATTTTTACCCCGCCTAAGTTAGTCGCGTTACAACCATAATCGTGAGAACATAATATTATATATTAATTCGTCACATTATATTTATACGACTCGGGTAACATGTGTATTTGTACCCTTTGTGCGACGTATGAGTGGATTAACGGTGTCGTTTCCACATTGTTAAAAAATATGTCGTGGTAATGTGGTATCATTCAGAACGGTTTCGTCTGACACGCACGGTGTGTTATTGTTAGTTACAATTAGCATGATACTATAGTCTTCGAAAAGTCAGTTGATCTCCTGCACTACAGCGGTAATCTAGGTTCCAGACTTCCAGCGTTCCAGGTACTATATATATCTGCGCTTGCAATCACAGCATTGATCACGGTTTCGTGAGGAAATGAAATTTGTATACACATAATATTATCTGGTTAGTGTTTATATTTTAAGATATCTTGTTTTTTAAAGATTACTAACAATAGTTTATAAGAATACTTATTGTAAATTTTATCTGGAAATATTACGATAATTAATTGACTATAATACGTCTACCATTACCTTTATTTTTTTTGATTCCCAGGCCGGCGATTTACGCTTGCGTGTCCTAATTCTCTTAATATAAAATATATATAAACCACGAGATTGGTACGCAAACAAGATCAATATATAATTTCTCACATGTGACTGTTATATTATATTTTTTATAATCATAAATCTTTTACAACTTTTAACTGTATTTGAACAATTTATTAAAAATTTAAAATCTTCATTACGATACACAAATGATAAAATAGTTGAATGGAGGAAAATCGGATATTTATAAAATATAATATCAGGAATTTGATAAATACTAAATTTATAATTCAAACAAAAAGACATATAATATATATAAATTTTAAGCAACATTTAAGAATTGTTAAAAGAAAATCAAAAATCCAATTTTCTGTTGTGGAATATCAAAATATAAAATCGGTAAGACTGTAAAAAAAACATAAATTATTTTAAGTACTAAGGATGGAAACACAATAGTATTATTTAAATTTACGCTTTTACTGGAAAAAAATTATTTTACCGGGCTTTAAAAATGTATAACAATACACGAGTTACAGCGCGGTATTTTTTTAAAACATCATAACATAATTTTGATATGCATCGATAATTCGGTGATAGTTAAAAGTATTTGGAAATTTATTTATTTTATCCCTAGATAGCTGGAAATAAAATGTTGTCCATTATTTTTATGGTATGTGTGTTGTAATCAAATAATTTCTATGATTTCAACCGGGCACACAGGTCGGGCGTTTTTTTTACCGTGCTGTAAAGTTAAGATACTACGACAGTTTTTAAAATAACGTGCGTTATTTTTACACCGCGACATTCGTGTATCGTGCTCTATTCATATGAATGACGAAATGAGCTGTAATTTTACGACACCGTCAAAATAACGCTCGCCAACATAAATATTATAAAAACAATAGAAATATCAAAAATAAAAATTATTTTTTAAACTTTGATTTAAGTTTATTAAAATTAATGTAAACCAATAGCATTAGCATAAATCAAGTACACTAGAATAAAGGGTCGTTTACACGATGACAGTAAACCTCGAAAGTTGCAGTCACGACAGTAACTGTCGTGAAACTGTCGTCGTGTAATCCATTTGATAGTAGCTATCGTGGTAGTACGACAGCACTGTCACACTATTTAGCCGCGCTAGATAGTTGACAGCGTGACAGTATGGCAGTGTGACAGTGTGACAGCAACTGCCACTAGCCGCTAAAGGCCTGTTTACACGGTGAAAGTACTGTCATGATAGTACTATCATATACTGTCCCGACAGTTACTATCACACGAAAAGGACCGTTTACATGGTGACAGTGAATAAAGATGTGCATGTTGTGCGTTGACTGTGTAATGTGTTATATTATATATTTATTATTACATTTATATTTAAATATATTTAATTATAAAATATTAATTTATTAAACTAACTTATTAATTTAATTAAATAAATACTTAGACAAAATTTAAAAATTATAAAAATCGTGTCCAAGGTAATTATTTATTCAATGATAAGAGTTATTGGGGAAATGATAGTTTTAAAACAAAAAAAAAATTCAATAAAAAAAGAGAATGAGTCCTTCATAATATTTTAAGAATTCTGTAGTATCGAATACCATTTTGAATCATAAACACTGTTGAATATTATTTAAAAATATTAAATAATTATATATTTAATATGATCATAAATAAAAAAATAATATTCTTGAAAACTGTAGAACGATTATAACAAGTGATAATCAAATGAAGAAAATATACGGAAGTGCGACAGTGTGATATTCACCGTTTACACGATAGCAGTTATTGGTAGTTGCTGTCACACTGTCACGCTGTCAACTATCTAGCGCGGCTAGATAGTGTGACAGTTCTTTCGTAATACCACGACAGCTACTATCGAATGGTTTACACCAGAGGTTCTCAAACTTTTCAGGCCAGGCCCTCGCTTTTGGTCAACTGCAGACGTGAGCCCCCCCCCATAAAAATAATTTTAATAGTCAAGTTTAGATTAACAAAAAGTTAAAAAAAAAATTAAAATTATAGGCTTATATTGATATAAACATTACAAATTTATTTTAAAATAAAATGTATTTTTTATAAAAGGTTTTAATCAATCGGCCAATTATAATGCGATGGTTGGTCTTTTCATCACAAAGTTTGGTCAGGAGAGATATTTGATAAAGCAACTTTCAATTCTTTGCTGATATCCAGTCTTCCACGGTACTTAGACTTCATCCATACTAGGGCGGAAAAGTCTGTTTCACACAAATACGTAGTAGCAAATGGGACTAGTATTCTCATGGCTTTTATAAACAATATCGGGCACTCTTCTTTTACACTTACTCAGATTCTTGTTAGTGAGTTGTCTTGTTGAAATGTAGATTTCAAAAACTCATCACATTGAAGATCAATGAGCTGTTATTGTTCTGCCAAACTCAACGAACAACATTCCTTCAGCGGTTGAAATGGTTATTTTACCCAAAGAAATGGTTGCAGATCTTCATAAAAGTATTCTTTAAATTTTTTTTTTAAAGTTGACAGATGATTTACAAAACATGTTGTTAGTTCTTGAGGAATCTCCTCACACCCAACTTCTTGCACCATGTTCAATAACGTTGGAAAAACGGTTAAGTCCGGGGTTTTCAAAGCAGCCTCCCACAGTGACAACTTTTTAATGAAGCCTTGTATCTTTTCTTCCCAAATAAGAATATTGGCTATTTCTTTTTGCAGAGATTTATTTTACACATTAATTTTTGAAAATAGCTAGCTTCAAAAAGAATTACGTATCGCAGAACAACTCTGCTGAAGGTTTTTACAATTTTTTAAAAACATAAATACTTCATTTCTAAGTTCAAATTGTAGCAATGTAGCATTGTAGAAAAAATATCAACAGCTGCTGGTAAAATAAGAGTTTCACTTACTGTGTGAGGCTTTTTGCATTTGGCAATTCTATGAGCCATTCTAATGACAATTGTCATTTTTTTAAATATCTCTTGAGTAGATTGAAAGCTGTTACGTTTCCGAGCAAAAAATTCCTTAGGTTTGTTAACTAGTTTAGCATGTTTTGTTTCTAAATGTCTCCTTAATTTATTAGGTTTTATGCTATCAGATGCTAATATAGTTAAACATACTACACACTGAGGCCGTTCTTCACCATTTATAGCAGTTTTAGTAAATCCGATAAATAAATAGTTTTCGTCATACCTTCTTAATTTTGTAGATTTTGAGTTCGACACTGGGCCTGAAGTATCGGCGACTGATTCGGTAATTACACTCCTGACGTCATCCCATTTAATTTTATTACTGCTGCTTGATTTTGAAGCACTTGTTTGATCACTTATCAAAAATATTTTCATTATTAAACGTTCTACGAATAACAAGTACAACTAATATAAGAATAATAGAAATAAACAAAACTTATTCACACAGACGTACCCACACGCACAAGGTAGCTGTAGCAGACACGATATCAAACTGTCAACATTATACCACCGCAGCCTTGTCATAGTTGAACGCATAGAACTGTGTATGTTTAAAAATAGAATGACGGCCAATAGTGGTTTATCGATAAAACAACAAATCTTTTATAGATAATGGCTCGTGTTGATTGTTGCTCCTCGTGTGTGATGTATAAATATAAATATAAATATAAATTATTATATAAATATAATACAGAACGCGATTATTATTACGGAAATTTCACAAATCTTTTTTTGTCCTACCAATACAATGTTGATTTTTAAAAATTGTTGCGCCTCCCCCCCCTATAAAGCTCTCGCGGCCCCCCGGAGGGTCGCGCCTCACACTTTGAGATGCACCCCACACCTCTGGTTTACACGACGAACATTTCACGACAGTTACTGTCGTGACTGCGACTGTCAAGGTTTACTGTCATCGTGTAAAAGGCCCTTAACTGCTATCGTGTAAACGGTGACTACCACACTCTCACTCTGTCGTATATTTTTCTCATTTTGTTATCCCTTGTTATCATTTTATAATTTTCAAAAATATTATTTTTTTTATCTATAATCATATTAAATATTCAATCATTTAATATTTTAAAATAATATTCAACGGTGTTTATGATTCAAAATGGTATTCGATACTATAGAATTCTTAAAATATTATGAAGAACCCATTCTCATTTTTATTTACTTTTTTTTTTTTGCTTAAAACTATCATTTCCCCTATAACTCTGATCATTGAATAAATAATTACCTTGGATATGATTTTTTATAATATTTAAATTTTATATAAATATTTACTTAATTAAATTAATAAGTTAGTTAATAAATTAATATTTTATAATTAAATATATTTAAATATAAATGTAATAATATATATAATATAACACATTACGCAGTCAACACAAAACACGCACAGTAATCACTCTTTATTCACTGTCACCATGTAAAAGATCCTCCTTGGATAATAGTAACCGTCGTGAGAGTATAAGACAGTACTATCATAACAGTGCTGTCACCGTGTGAACGGGCCTTAAAGGAGTCAAACACATACGGCCACTTACTTCAATAAACGTAGAGTCGCACGATTAAGTTAGGCGCACAGGTTGTTACATTAACCTGCGTAGTAAATGAGATAATGATGGTTTTTGAGTGTTATAACAAATCAGTTATATTTTTAATTCTAACCAATTATATTTGTAGGTTGTAAAATTTTACATACATAAATATGCATATATGTACACTTATATAATACACATATATGTTATTAAAGAATTAATACAAAATAAAATATGTTGTACTTCTTTTAGAAAAATTTATTCATGTAACTATTTATTTGATCTAGTTTACAAGTCATATTTTAAGACAATAGTATTTAATATAGCGTAAGTAATATATTCTGTGGTGGTGTAGCGACCCAGTGTTCGAAACACGAAGCTACTGTCCCCTTGTGTCGGACATGATGTTGCAAACTACTATACCTTTGATTGACGAAGTCAGTGGTCCACTTTCCGGCGGTTCGTCGTAGTGATGTTGCAGTTTTGTAAATAAATAAACACTTAAAGATTTGGTTAATTATAGGTGTTTATTATAGTTAAGAGTTAGTAAATTAACAAAAGTTAATTGTAAAATTTAGAAAATTTGAAGACAGAGTGTAAGCTCTGCCTGAAATTAGAATAGTACACACGTCGTTGCTCTGTCGCAAGGCGAGCCCGAACGTCCGTATGCGTGAAATACAAAGTAAAATCTTAATCTAACTGAAAACTAACAACACTCTCGTATTTAAGTACGAGTGTTTTCGTAGATTCACGGCAGAGAGACGGGATAGAAATGGGAGGCTCCTATTTGTCCGTCTGTATACGAGGGTCAGGTTGTTTTCTTCGACTTATTGACGAAAACAATTTTATTAGCATTGGAGTGTTGTTTGATAGTTAAATGTATATAGTAAAAATGTGTTTTCTGTAAATTAACAAGGCAAGGGTAATCTGCGTGAGAACCCGTCTCCGTATATTTAGGGTCAAATGAACTCGCGCCGGATCGTCTTGTTATTGTACAGTGTTGTATACTTACACGAGGTGTTTTTAACACATTAAAATATTCAAATATTTAAATATTTAAAAATAAGAATTTAAAAAAAAAACACCTTACGATAGTATTACGTATCGGTGTCCATTTAAATAAAATAATATAAGTAATATCAGGTATCTGGGATTACTACAGTGGCAAGTAACACAATATCGTGAATCTTAAATACATACTATATATATAAATTTAAATTGTAAAATGTTGTTTAAAATTAACTTATTGCGTGATAACAAACCAGTAACAACTATAAAATAAACACTTGGACATAATAACAACCAGAATAAATATAATAATTCAATGATAATATGACGTAATAACATTTAAAATTAAATAAATTAATAATAAATAAAAATAACAATTATAATGTATGTATATATATGGTATCTATTCATGTATAATTTTACAACCTACAAAAATGTAATATGTTAGAATTAAAAATATTACTTACTTTTTTTTATAAAACTCAAAAACATTATTTACTCCTATACTAAGCTGGTTAAGTAGCAATCAATGCGACCGCAGCGCAGACTTTGGCAATTTAATCGTGCTATTTTTTTTAGGACGTCTTTCTTAAACGAAGATTGGCTTCTTTATTCTTGTTTTAATGGCATAAGCTCATAGTAGTTGACCATATGGCGTAGGTCACGTGGTGTATGGTGAGTTTTATCTTCGGGTGTAAACTGTATCACATATACGGTTGTACAATATTATGTCTATATTATAGCGTTTGGCAGTTAGTTTTTGGTTGATGCTGAAGATGATAACATAGTTGTTAAAATACGTACTTATACATAGTTAAGTGTATTTATTTTATGATTTGGGTTTATAGTAATTTACAACATAAATCGATCATTATATTTTGAGAATTTATTTTATTTTAGGAACTTTATTTTCCTATATTCATAAATATTTTAATAATTTTTAGCTTTTCCGATTTCCATAACATCAACTTTTTGTTTTATTATTAAAACAGTTACGAAAGTCGATTCCGCTAGCGTGCTCATTTCTAAGCGTGTTTTAATCAATAATATTGAAACATAAAACAAAACGATTAAAATCTATCACCCTATAATAACCAAATCAATAATCGTATCTACGTACTATACTTTATTCAGTTTAAGAACATCCAGTGAATTTGTCGCATTCGCACATAAATAGAGCGCTGTTGTAAGCCGTCAAGACACGAAAGGTGTATACGTAGTGAACTGTATTTATACAGTATCTGTTGACGCACCGTCGCGGAGCCGTCGATCCAATGTCGAAAGCTGGCCGCGCGACACTAGCGGATGTGCGCCTCCGTGAGTGAATCTTGTATACTTTTTTATTATACTATTTAAATGTATTATCGATTAATATTTGTTTATCCAGAATACCGTACATAAATAAATATATCACATTATTAATTTTTAATTAAGTAGAACACAATTTGAGATGAATTATTATTGTTTCATATTTTATTGATTAACACATAAAGGGGGTATGATCATACCTAACACAGAAAATATTTATTAATAATTTAGATAATAGTAAATAACCGATATAATGATATACTCTAATAACAACACATAATTAATCTTATCTGGTGGTGACAAGCAGCTGGCGCGTGGATTCCGGCGGCGCTGATAAAACGGCAGACTGTGGATCGGCGTTCCTGGCCGACGGCGACGAAAAACAACAACACCACGATTGCGTAACGACCCGGTGCGATTACGTAACGACCGTGGACCGACGAACGAAAACACGCGG
>JAIPRL010011836.1:0-12893 GCA_025469235.1 Pemphigus obesinymphae
TTTTGTTTGCGTTTAATTTTGGCAATTTCGACCACAACAGCAGCTACTGCTGCAATAAGTTCGATATCGGCCATTAATACTTTTCAAAATAAATAAAATATAAATATTTTTAAGTTTAATCGCTTTAGACAAAAATTAAAAATTAAAATACATCTTGTTATACATTCCACTATCACACCGGTACCCTGCAATAAGCAGGCTGTATAGACATCGTACTGATAGTACTATCACGACAGTACTATCAAGGGGGCTATCACGATAGAACTTTCGTGAGAGTACTATCATCGTGTAAATGAGGCTTAAGATTATAATAATTCTTCATTATACCCATACTTTTCATATTTAATTTTCATTATTATTTTGCTGAGTTAAAACATAAAACATAAAGTCGTACGATTTTCCTGAGTTCATTATCAGTATCAAACATGAAATTTTTAATTTAAATTTTTAAACAAAAATTTAAAATAACAATTTTTGAGTTCCTATTAAATTTTATATTCCAAATTGAGAAATTGACGAATTCCTTACATTAAAAGTACTATTTATTTCCACAACTGCGTCATACTTTCGATTTATAGACACCAGTTATTATAGATTTACATCAAGTACCTCTGATTTCTGATGTCCAATCACCGAAAAATAGTCACGTTTGTATCTATAGTGGACACCCATGTTCTGCCACATTAGGTAGAGGAGGTACAGCGGTTCTCACTACATCCAATGATTTTCTTAATTAATTAATTCCGGTATTTAGTATCAAAATAACAGTTTAAATAATATATTTTCAAGACTTTTTACGTTTAGATTTTTTAAATATTACCTGATTAATAAGGATTAAAATTTAAAACTGACGTGGTAGAGAAGTACTGTAGTAGAGCGTAATAGATCTTAATAGTGATTAATGACGTACTACAGTAATTCTCTTTAAAATGTTTACCGATTGTTATGTATTTATCTGTAATTTTCGGTCGTTGAACGTTCTGGAAGAATCCAAACAACACGGTTATAATGATAACGTATAGGAAAAGTACTAAAATCCCGGACCATCTTAACACAAATCCAGAAAGTACAAGTACACTCGGTGGCAGACTAGATCCATAAAGCACAGTCCAACATTTTTCCAAAAGACCCCGACCAAAACTTAATGGACTTATTTAAGATCAGTCATATTTAGTGATGTTACGAACTGTTCGATTTTCGAACCGAACCAAACCGAACCCGAGGTGTTCGGTTCGGTTCGAAAATCGAACTCAAAATTGGAAATATTCGAACCGAACTAAACACAAAATAGTTCAGTTCGAATATCGAACCTAGGAAAAAAAATTTCAAACTAATTTGTCGAACTAATTTAAGAGGCACCTACTTAATACATTTTTATGCAAATATACATAATTAATAAAAAATAGTAATTTATATTATTGTATTGTTTTTTTTTTTATGAAGTTCGGTTCGGGTTCGATGTTTTAATTGAATAGTTCGGTTCGGTTCGAGTTCGAATAAAAAATTAGAAGTTCGGTTCGGTTCGGGTTCGTTAAAATTTTAAAAAGTGCGGTTCGGATTCGGTTCGACCTCAAAAATCTGGGTTCGTAACATCACTAGTCATATTATATGGGAGCAATGATGCGCAGCGGTTTACTGCAATTCACCAATGATAAACACTTCTTCTTTTTCTTCTACTTCGCCTTCTCTCCCATCTATTTGGGGTCGGTTACCCTGCTCCTACAATTCTATACCTCCACTTATTTCTATCTCTTGCGTCTTCTTAATTCTCAATTCTTCATTCCCACCTTCCTCATTTTACTCGCCATCACACCCCCTCACTTCTTTTCTTCTCCCCCCACCCTCACCATCAACATACATTTCTTTTACTAATCTTACTGCCTCAGTCTCTTCACTCCTCAATAGGTTCCCAAGCCATCTTAATCTATTTTCTCTCATTTTGTCTACTATCGAAACTATGTCTATACTACCACACTTATCGAACTAATTTTAATAATTTGTAATTATTTCCAAATAATTATATTATTTATAAGTTTTTACCACAGTCGCCAGATCTGTGATAAAACTCATAATACATTATTTTTCTAAATTGGAATAAATGGCTGAAAAGCGGCGTCCTTTAAAATTGGGAACTTAATCAAAATGTATTACAGTTCAGCGGTAAATAACACTCAATGAAGGTACCGTCATGGTGAGTAAAGTATTTTGAAAAATTTTCCAAGGGGTATCCAAGATATTACGGACCTCGCCGGCCTATGCGGTGGATGAGCGAACAATCCATTTTATAGAGTTTTTAGTTAACTTTTAAAAATACATTTAACTCAAAAGTAAACTTTACTTCCTTTCAATTGAAAAAGGAACTTAACATGTATTTTAATATTAAAATAACTATAACTATATTAAATATTTGAAATGTTAAACAAAATAAAATTTATATTATTAAAATTATCAAAATAATGAACTTTTTGAGGAATACTGATAAACTGATAAACTTAACTGGTTGATTTTGCAAAAAACTTAAATTATTTCGAATATACTACCTATTTATATTTTGCAAGGGTCTAGTGTTTTTGCAAAATACTAAATTTTTATATTGTCAGGCATAAATTTACTTTTCGTCAAAAGTTTAATAAATTAAAGATTTTTGGCCTTGCCTTGGTTCTGTGTAGAAAAACAAAGTTTTATTTTATTTTATAGTTACATTTCTTTCATTCAGTAGGTAACACTTTTATATTACCGATTATATATAATACAAGGTTTAAATAAAAAAATAAAATTAACTTAGATAAAACTTCTAATCTACTTAAAAGTAAGGAACAATTAATGAAAATTAAATTAAAAATATAGGTAGGGCAAATGAACAAAAAAAAAAGGTCATATAGTCACAGAATAAAAAATTATATGGTATAGACTTTAGTTTTGCATCAAAATTCATACAAATATCCATTGAACATGAATCATCATTATTATTAGAGAACGAGTGGCCTGTCACTATGGGTTAATCCGGAACAACACGACTGCAAGTGTATATGGTCAACATTAATAATGACATGATAAATAATTTTCTTTGGCATTTTATCGGCGTTTAAAACCAAAAATCTACTGTCCTAAGTTGTACCTAATCCAATCGAATTACTCAAATTTTTACTATGAAATCGTTAAGTCTGAAGTTTGATCAACTCCGTTTTAACGAATTTCCATATTTTCAAGAGAGGTTACACGAGAGGTTACCAACCTAACCTAACCTAATCTAAGTTGTATTCGCCTATTAGTAATAGGTGAGCTATTTAACAGGTTTACCGAGTCGATATAGAATCAAATCCACCGAACTGTGTGTACAGTGTGTCCAATTATGGAAGATGTACGCTAATTAGTCGAAACATCATCTTCTATGTCCGAAAATCTTTGCATGGGAAACCACACCGAGCCCACTATCCGCTTTCCGTTGCTCTGTAGTTAATGAATTTGATCCGTCCACACCGATTTTGATAACCATACTCCATACTATATAATTGATCAAAGACATCCATTTTACTATCCCATACGAGGCATACGAAGTCACTTTTTGGTCCTACAAACACCCGTTTTCGTGTGCCCATGTCAGAAACTTTGAATGGCCTATAAAGCGAATACCATCGTCCGTTCATCCCACAAACTTCCAGTACGGCAAACGTGCTGCAAACAGTCCAAGTGACCGTATTTTGCGGCAACGTTGCATGTTTCAATATAATAATCGCTCCCTCCGAAAAATTCGTGACAACAACTCTTCAAATCTTTAACAGGCACATTCGATTTGTCGAACCTATCTTTACGCTCTTGTGGGCACGCAAAATAACCATTTTATCCAAACGAAATACTTTATTAATGATCCCTGTTTTGCCTTTTCGAGGACACTCACCAAAGTAAAATCTTTAGTCACCCGACCAACAGATTTTATTTTCCGGCTTCTGCGATCGATATTTATCTTATCGCAATAATCATAGTTGCAATGTATTACTGTATTTTTCTAATGTATTAATTAATTATATTTTATTATTTTCATTTCGAACGTTTTCTTAAAAATATATTTAAGGAGATTAAAAGCGGTGATTTTCTCACACATTTGATCAAACACGTGACATAGCAATTTAAACGTATTCTATTTCTAACGTACCGATCGATCTAGTGATAATATGATATAAAGATTTTTGAATTTGATGTTAATTCTTCGATAAAACCGATAACATAAAAAAAATCAATCTATAGAATTCGACAAATTCAGATCAGTTTTGAATCCTATTACTGTATTATTAGATACCAAACGTTGAAAATAGAATATAATATCTAAGTTTCAAAGTTATACAATGATTATTTAATAAAAACATGAATATTAATATATTATATTGAAATTAATTCATAATAAATGCAAAATACAATGGCTTGAGAATATCAATATAAATAGATTTTATTTTTTTATTGGAATTTTAATGTTATGTTCGTGACAACAACTCTTCAAGTCTATTATAGGCACATTTAATTTACCAAATCTACCTTTATGTTCTTCTAGACACGAAAAATACGCCATTTTATCAAGACGAAATTGATTTTTCATGATTACTATTTTCGCTTGCCAAAGTCACTCACGATATAACCAAAGTATATCTTCTAATGGACTGACTAATAGCTAGTATTGTCCATTCTCTGAGATCAATATTTATTATATAACCTTGGTAATACTGTTGCTATGCTTTGTTGTATTTTAGTAATCTATTAACCATTCATTTTTTATCATTCTGATTTTAAACTTTTTCCTGATCCAAATGATCCAAAAACCAATATTAATTTATCGTAAAATCTTTTTTTAGTCAATTATATAATATTTACATTTTAAAATGTACAATTGTATTAGTTAGTGAAATTTAGGATGATTAAATTCAAAATATAGGAAAGTAAACTGTAGGAAAGAATTCCGATCAGTTTTTGGAATTCTTATTGTTTTTACTAGATCGATCGGCTCGTTGGATAAAGTATACGTTTATGATTTTATTAAATGTCAGTATGTGTGATACAGAGAGACAAATACATCACCGCTTCCATTATACAAATTATTATTGTTTGTTTCTGTATTTTTTATAAGATAGGTAGATAAAAATAATGAATTCTGGCGTAACATTACTGAAATTTTCATTAGGTATATTCTATCCATTATAATTTATATTAGATTTTTCTCTTTTAAATACCGAGAACACTAAAATCTGAAAATCTTTCAAGTATCTTCCCAGATTTTTAATATTATTTAGGTTCGTATGATATGTTATATCTGTCAAATTGACACCGACATATTATGCTAGAGCCTAAGTAGTATTAAAAAAAATTGCTAGAAAAATGATATTTAATTGTAAATTTTTTGTAAATATATTTATGTATTTGTTATTTTATTCTAACCACATGGTTACCCAAGCCAATGATATAACCAACCTATAACCCGTAAAATAATGATTATAATATAGTGATTCACATTACTATAATAACCAATAGGTATACAATAGAATAGAATTTTAACTAATCGTGGTGAATATATTATAAGGTATATAATTTAAAATAATATTACCTGATGTGTAAATCTCTAGCCTGTCAGTGGAAAAATCGGTATTCAGATTTCGGGCAATATGGTAGTAAAATGGGAGATGTTGATTCGAACGGTCGGAGTGGAAGAAGAAAAGAGAAAAAGGCGCACTCAATCGCATGACCGCAGGAAACCGTAAAAGGTTTTTAACTAGAGAGAGAATATTACTTGGCCAGTATTTACAAAAATAAATATAAATGTAATATAATACACGATTAAATATTGTCGTTGAGTTCGCACGGTTCAGGGTGGTGGATATGGTATCAAACACCGTACTGGCTTGGTCAACAACGATAGTGTCGGGTGCTGGTAAATACAAATAGATCCACAACATTTCCGACGAGGTATAAATGCGTTACGTTACATTATTAATAATATATCCCAAGATTTTCGACCCCAAACTTCTCTCAAATCCCTTTATTGTTCACTTATTAGACCCATTTTTGAGTACGGCTCTGTCCTCTGAGATCCCGATACATCTATTGCTAGCAATATGATTGAGCGGGTCCGGAGGGAATTCCTTCGCATGGTCGCTTACCGACTCAACATTCCTTGTCTCAATCATGACTTGAGTGAGTTAGGACTTTCTAGCCTTGCGAATCAAATGCACCAGGCCAACCTTCTCTTTCTTTCCAAACTCTTATCTGTTTAAATTGATTCCCCTTCTCTACTTTCAGTTATAAATTTCAGTGTCCCTTCACATCACGCTCGATCATGTGCTCCTTTCACATTCCTCACTTAACATCCATTTTTTTTTTAAATGCCCCCATGGTACGTCTTCTTCGCTCTGCGAATATCAATCCCGATTTCTCGCTATTTTAATTAATTGTATATAAATTATTGTTCTATTTATATAATATTTTTAATTTAATTCTTCCTTTTATTGTAATGCATTACGAGTATATGCCATAGAATTATCATATTATTATTAAATATTGCTCAATTGGACTTCGTTCGTTATACTAATAAAATAAAATGTGTTTTGTTTTGTTTTACATCTACGAACGTGTTTTATGTATCTATATTATACTTAGTTGTATATTACCGATTGTGACGATTTGTTTTTATTTTTTTCAGCCTTTAGATTGGTTCATTGACTTCGATGGACTTCCATTAGTCCCTATCCATTACAGCTACATTCAGTTCTTTGTAAGTATTTTATAATCTGTTTCATAAACGGAAATATTGGTCTACCTATCCTTGTTTTTCCATATATATATTCCTCTATAATTTTTGTTATCCATTTATTTTCTCATTATATGTCCTATCCATTTTTTCCTTTTTTTCCCCTGATTATTTTATATAATATTTTCTGCTCGTTCATTCTTCAGTATACATTTTCGTTTTTTAACTTTCTCTGTCCAAAAAATGTTCAATGTTTTTCTCCAGCACCATGTTTCAAAAGCTTCAATCATTATTCTTTCTGCTTAGAGGATCGTCCAAATTTCCACCCCATACAGTACTGTACTCCACACAAAATTCTTTATAAGTTTTCTTGGTCATTAGGCTAATAGTGTTCACCGTCAATAGCTTTTTCTTTTTGTAGAATGCCTGTTGTTCTGTGCTATTCTGCTTTTATGTCCGTGTCACTTTTTTCATCATTTGTTATTTTACTTCCCAAATTATGTACAGCATTCAACTGTTTTTAACTTCTTATTTTCAATTTTTATGTTCGAGGATAATGATGTTTACTACATACCAGTATTTTAGTTTTTATTCTTATTAATTCTAATTGTATACTCTTTACAGCTATCATTTAGTTTTTTTAGCATGCTACCTAATTCTTCATTACTTTTCGCTATCACCACTTATATTATAAATATATTTCTGCTATGTAAAATGCAGCATTTGCAATAGCATAGGTACCAATTTTTTTTCCCGCAGCCTCTTTTTCCCTTAATTTTTATAGTAAATTTTCAATATATATATTAAATAATGTAGGTGACAAATTACACCATTGTCTAACTTCTTTTTCAACCTTTGCTAAAAAAAAAAGGAGATAGTCTAGGATGTAATTTATCACCTACATTATATTTTAATCTATATATTGTGCATACAGTATAATATAATACCTACATTTAATTAACCAATACTAGTTTGAGTGTAACTGCTTTTAAGTGAGACTATTTATAAGTTCAACACCTTTTGAGTGCAAAATCTTGAATGTGTAACTCCATTTGAATGTAACACCTTGTAAGTTTAACTTTTTTGAGTATATATATAGTAAAGTATACACTTTGTGAAAATTCAAGTTATTACACCCATTTTTCCCGGAATTACAGTGAAACAACGATATTAATCAATTAATATTTATATTATTTTAGTAGTTATTCCTTAGGCAATTATGGAAAAAGTCGAAAAGTAAGTTCTAATTAGTATCATACTGATAAATTTTTCTACGAAAAAAATATATCTATTATATCTTTCAAACAAGACACATCATATAAAACGTGATATAACATGTGATTTGTGAGTAACAAATCATACGGGTAACTTTTTATTTATAGATACAACAAATTACAGTCAAACAAAATCAGTGCATTGATCGATCTAACATTTAATATCATAAATGTAATTTCCGAAATTTTGCTAGTGACAATTGTGGAGTATGTACTTTACGTAATTTCGTAATGTTAAGTTTTTTTATTCAAATAGTTGTTTAACTCTTTTAAAATTAATATACATCGTTGTAAAACTACTATAGGTTTCTCATTCAACTCAAAATCTAATATGTAATATAAAATTTACATATCTAAATACAATTAAATTAAAGTCTTACAGATTCATACGTCAAAAGTTATTCCGTCGGACAAGATGGTATATTATTATTATTTTAAATTTGAAAGCAATGATAAATCATTGTATTCGAAAAATAATTCACAGCTAATATTATTTTTTAAAAATAGCAAATTTGTAATTATGACAAGTTTATTTGTTATTTTTTCAATTATAAACATTTTTCGTATAAATGATAGATTTCCTTCAAACTTAGAAAACTATTTTGAAAATAAAAAAACCATTTGTTTATTAGAACAGTTACAATCAAAAATGTCTTTACCCGAAAAAGTGAATATAGACATAAAAAAAGATAAGTAATAAAAGATCTCTGTAAAACTACTATATTCCACGTTACGCTCAAATTCCAAACATAAATGAATTTAATTAAGATATAAATATTAAATTGGATCCAGTCGGTTATTTTCAAGAAGTATTATATAGACAATTTATTGTATATGATAGAATACTGCGTGTTCGTTTTTGAAAAGTTAATGAAGTTAGTGAAGTTAATTAAATTAGTATGTGTGAGCTCCGTAAATTGTCCCTGCACTATTTTTGAACTAATTGGCACGCACATGTTATTGTCATTTACGAAAATAAATTACGAGTATTATGTAATTAACTTATGGAAATAACAATAAACTAATTAATTTTATTAAATTAATAATACCTTATTTTTAAAAAAACTTCTGAATTATAAAAACAGTGTAAAAATATATTATGTTAATAAATTGGTTGAATTAGAAAGGAGGGTACCCTTTCATCTTAAAAAAATATTTTCGAGTATCTCTTTTAAATTTTTAAAATGGTATGTTAAAAATTAGAATAATATCTAATAATTGTATTTGATTGTAATAATATTTTAAAATTGAAAAACAATATACGAATTTTCTGAAAACTTACCTCAAAAGTCTATATTTAATTTTAAAAAGAGCCAATATTGGAGTGTTGAGAATGAAAATTGATCGATGATAATTTATTAAGTTTCAGACGAAATATATTTTATTATATAATATAGGTAATGAGATATATGTGTATTATATAATTTTTCCTATTATAGAAAATTTTATGTATATTTAATACATTTTTATTCTATGAAAAATTGAGGGATTTTTATGGATATATATGGCACAGCCCTAAGAGTTGATTAGATATTTTTCTTTAAAAATATAAATTTAATTACACTATTGCGTCCCCCTTTAAATTATTTTCCAATTCACGCACTGTATTGATATATGTATAATATGAATGCATATTAATTAAATATGTCTAGTCTTATAAATCGACATTTATTTTATCAATAGTTCATATCGAGATTAGTGCCTTGATATTTATCACTAGTTTGATAATTTCTGGTAATAATAATAATAGTAAATATTAATGATGAATATCAACCTTGAAGCATTCCACATTTTCGACGAGGTTTTAAAGATAGATTCTTAATTATAAAATAAATATTAAAAATACGAAGGAATGCGTGTTGATCGTGATTTGTGAATCTACGACAATTCCGCGCAAAACAATAATTATTGTGTGCTTAATTATTAAACACAACCAATTTGTCGCAGCCAATTGAGTGTGGGAAAATTAGGACAACAGAAATAATTGTACGCAGTAAATAATAACGTAGTGAATTTTGAGTGCAAAAAAATGTTTAAAATATGAATATTTTATGCCAAACCTTTTAAAAAGTTTCAATAAGTAATTTTTATAAACAACCATAAAATGACGTATACATTTAAACGAATAAATAATAAATATAAATTCATATATTTATCAATATGTGTTGATAAATTTAAAATATTTTTTTTTAATTTAAAACGAAAATAATAGATCAAAAATTTAAAAACTATGATAATTAAATTCTGTATGTTATTTCCTTTAAAAAATATCAAGTATTTTGTTTATTTAAAAATAAATACGTGTTAAAAAACAATAGGTATGTATGTATATATTATATATCAAACATCATATCCAGTTTTCAAAAAACAATTGAAAAAAATGAAAACGCGTAATTTTTCTAAGTGTGGGTCAATACTATCAAATAATAAAAACGGTTTACCATCAATATTAATAATTATAAATAGTCCAATGATTTTGGATTTTCTGGTGTTACAATCTTTTTACCGCAAACTCGTAAAACCGTTTTTTTGTTTTAATGATTCGACTAAGTAACTTCCTGGCTGTGGATTGAGTAACTTATATTTACGTAAAATATTAAATGATTTTTTTATTAATACAATTTAAAATGAAATAGGTTATTGTTACAATAAATTTTCCATTTGCAGCCACGAGATAAAAATCGCGTTGTAGAATATAATATTATAATATGGGTATACTCATATGCACAGTATTATTCGTTACTATTATAACGACATTAATTTATGAATTTCATTTTAGTAAGTTCTATTATTTTAAGATGTTTGGATTTATTTTCCATACAGAAAAAACAATGTAAAAATTATAATATAATGAACTATAATATTAATAACATTTACCTGGAATGACGTCCATGTTAAAACTGCTCGTGTATGTACCGAGTTCTGTACTTTTTTGCGATTTCTTTGTTTTGTTTTTCTTTTATTCCTTTGTATTGTGTTCTTTGTTTCAATTTTAGAAATATCGGGCTTGTGATTATGTTTTCTTTTACTTTTTTTTTTTTTTTTTTTGTTGTAACTACGTTATTTTGTACGCAGGTATACAATCGACTCGGAGATTTCTCTTTATTGAACTTTACATCACATCGTTAAATAAATCTTATTATGAATATCAATTTGAACAATTTTTCCTTTAACGAATGAATTAAAAAATGTAATAAATATAATATTTTAATAGCAAAAACCGCCATAAATTCGCCACTAATAGGTATCATATGCATGTTTATACATTTTTTTTTTTAAAGAAAATATGTATATCTATTAGTTTAATTTTCCCACGCTCAATTTTCTTTGCATTCAATTGTCTGCGCTACATTGTCGGGACAGCGCGGGTTGTCAGGGCACGCCGAAAAAATGTGTACTTTTTTGGTGAAATTGGAAACGACTTGTGGTATACTTTTGTAAACCCGCTGGAAAAAAAAAACTCCACAATATTATTATGTAATTTTATCCTGTAAACACAAATTATTGATAAACTATATATGATTTGTACGGATTTTTTAAAAATTGACCTCTGGCTCGAATACTCGGGAGAACTGTTCAATTGTGTAAATTACAATTTCATATAAACGAACTCCGCTAATTAAACAAATATTATATTGTGCACGACGGCCGTTAAAACAATATTTATACCATATTTCACGCGGAGTTTTTCTACACAGCAATAATATATTATACTCGCGGGAATCCGGTCGTGTGTACATTATAAGATAAACTTTATTAACGGGACATGGTTCTGCCATTGTGGTGTGAAAATAAAATAAACAAATAAAACACTTCTATATGAGTAATATAAATTGGTATACGAAAAGTAAAATGCTTATACAATTTTTAAATGTCACACTTCGTATATTCAGATATTCATTGCATTATTAAACTTTTATACTTATACCTACCGATTTTTCCTCATTTTTTAGATTCTGAGCGTATTGATGAAACTATTGATTTTACAATGATGTTTTATTTTTTAATTTTTCTGTAGAAAAATTTTCGACCCGAAGGAACCGAAGAGGAGTTTTGACGTTGGTACCTTCGATATAGCGAGGAAATCGGCTCTAGATGGTCCCCTGTACACGGCATTTTTCGACTTTTCCAGTAGTTTGTTTAGAAAAGAAGAAAAACTTCCATCCACACGGCCTATGTAGTTATACACTATACGTATACAGTATAACCTCCCAATAGCGGACGTTTTTTTTTTTTTTTGGGAACGAGGAAATTTTCACTACTTTTTAATGGGGGGAAACCTCGGAAAAGCGGACTCTCCGAATATCGGACACATATTTTTGCATTGGAGAAAGCAATGGACTGTACAGAATATATTTAATATAATAAAATAAAATAAATATGATAATAACTTACGGCGATCATAACGAAAATATAAATATATTGACTACCAATGTTTCGTATGTTTTGTTAGTTATATAGTGATTATTTTTCGACTTTATTGACGTTGCCGAATGAACTTACCTGCGAGATTGTACAGAGACGGAAAATTAATAAACAGACCAAGCTAACCGATTTTTTTCTCACCAAATTGAATACTAAATAATAACGTTATAATTTAATTTATTCAATTTTTTTAATTTTACACATTTAACGTTTGTGAATTTCAAACATTTACCCCGTCTGAATAGCGGACAAAATTTCGGTCACCAATGGTGTCCGCTATTCAAAGATTTCACTGTATATACACCTACATTTGTATACTATACATCAGGGATGGGCGACTCAAAGTAACTAAAGGGCCAAATTTTGAACCTTAATATAATTGCGGGCCAGATATAAATTTGTATTTTTATTATTATACGAAACAAATTCATTAATATATATTTTATTTTTATGTCTATGATAAG